>PVJX010034755.1:0-18705 GCA_004027295.1 Dolichotis patagonum | reverse complement strand
AGGATAAGTACCGCAAGCTGATTGGCCAGCGTTATCGGTTACTAAGTAGACAAGCTAACTAGCAGGGCTGCTTACAGAGTAGGCGAGACGAGGAAGCAGGATGTGGGCGCCATCTTAGGCCACTCGATGGGAGGGGTAATCCAGCTCAGGCTTTACTCTTTACCACAGGCCTCTATAGGGTGCCGGCGGCCCCCAACACGACACTCCTCAAACTCTTCAATGAAATTGAAAGGGAAGCAATTCTTCCTAAATCATTCCTGGAAGCAAATATTGCTCTCATACCAAAACTTGAGAAAGACCCAGCTAAAAAAGAGAACTATAGACCAATCTCCCTAATGAACATAGATGCAAAAATTCTCAATAAAATATTGCAAACAGAATGCAGCAAATCATCAAGAAGATTATATACCACAACCAAGTGGGATTCATCCCTGGAATGCAGGGATGGTTCAACATACGTAAATCAGTAAATGTAATTCACCATATCAATAGAGCCAAAAGTAAGAACCACATGATTATATCTATAGATGCAGAAAAAGCTTTTGATAAGGTCCAATACTCATTCATGATAAGAACCTTACAGAGAATTGAATTAGAGGGTCTTTACCTCAATATGATACAGGCCATCTATGACAAACCCACAGCCAGTATCCTCTTAAATGGCCAAAAACTGAAAGCTGTTACCTTAAAATCAGGTACAAGACAAGGATGTCCCTTAGCACCACTCCTATTCAACATAGTCCTGGAAATACTAGCCAGAGCAATAAGACAGGAAAGAGAAATAAAAGGAGTAAAGATAGGAAAAGAGGAAGTTAAATTGTCATTATTTGCAGATGACATGATCCTTTACATAGAAGACCCCCAAAACTCCACTGAAAGACTCCTAGATGCAATAAATAAATTCAGCAATGTAGCTGGATACAAAATCAATACTCAAAAATCAATAGCATTCCTATACACTAACAACAAAAGCACTGAGAGAGAAATAAGAGAAGCCACACCCTTCCCACTAGCATCCAAAAAAATGAAATACTTAGGAATTAATCTCATGAAAGAAGTAAAAGAGCTATACAGGGAAAATTATATTACCTTGAAAACGGAAATCGAAGAGGACCTCAGAAAATGGAAAGACATCCCTTGTTCATGGATAGGAAGAACAAACATTGTGAAAATGGCCATTCTCCCAAAATTACTATACAGATTCAACACAATCCCAATCAAAATACCACTAACATACGGATCTAGAGAAATCACTCCTAAAATTCATCTGGAACCAGAAGAGACCTAGAATCGCAAAGGCAATTCTAAGCAGCAAAGGCAAGGCAGGAGGCATCACAATCCCTGACTTGAAGTTATAATACAAAGCTACTGTAATAAAATCAACATAGCACTGGAATAAAAACAGATCTGAAGATCAATGGAATAGGTTGGAAGATACAAGCACAACCACAAACTCACTCAACCACCTTATCTTTGATAAAGGGACCAAACATGCTTGCTGGAAGAACGACAGTCTCTTTAACAAATGGTGCTGGAAAAATTGGCTATCCATATGCTGAAGACTCAAACTAGACCCATGCCTATCACCATGTACTAAACTAAAATCTAAATGGATCAAAGATCTAAATATTAAAACAGAAACACTGAATCTTTTGGAAGACAAAGTAGGTAAAAATCTCAAAGATATGGGGGTAGGTAGAGAATTCATGAACAAGAATCAAACCACATGGGAAATACTTCCCAGAATCAATAACTGGGATCATATCTTATTAAAGAGTTTCTGCATGTCGAAAGAGATTTCCAGCAGAGTGAAAAGAAAACCCACACATTGGCAAAAAATCTTAATGGACTGTCTCTCAGACAAAAGACTTCTGTCTAGAACTTATAAAGAATTAAAAAAAAATCAGACCTTCGAAATTCAAAGACCCAATCCAAAAATGGGCATCTGAAATGAATACTCAGTTCTCAGATGAAGTACGAATGGCAGATAATTACATGAAAAAATGTTCACCAACCTTAGTCGTGAGAGAAATGCAAATTAAAACCACACCGAGATCCCATCTCACTCCAGAAAGAATGGCCAGGATAAAAAAAACTACCAATACAAATGCTGGAGAGGCTGTGGGGAAAAAGGAACTCTTCTGCACTGTTGGTGGGAGTGTAGACTGGTGCAACCACTGTGAAGGTCAGTCTATAGATTCCTCAAAAAGGGTTTGGAAGTCTCATTTGACCCAGATATTCCACTTCTAGGCATATTCCCAGAAGAACTGAAAACATCATACCACAGTGATATATGTGCACCCATGTTTATAGCAGCACAACTTGTAATAGCAAGATCTTGGAAACAACCTAAGTGCCCATCAACTGAGGAATGGATAAAAAAGTTGTGGCATTTTTATACAATGGAGTACTACTCAGCTATAAAGAAGGATCACATTGAGATATTTATAAATAAATGGAAACAACTTGAGACCATACTCATAAGTGAAATAAACCAAATTGATATGTGTAAATACCATATAGTCTTCCTAGTATGAGAGTTGGTAAGAGTATATAAGATTTTATGGTAATCATGATTCCCCATTACATAGCTTTGATGATTTTTAATGTTTTAATTCATCAGTTGGAATGGTTTTATTCTGTTTTGTTTGACTTTATTATGTGTGATGGTATGAACAGCTGTTTTGAAGAAAACAAAACATTATGGCAAAACATTGCTGATTTAATATCTTCTTGCTTTGAAGTCCTACCATGCTTTTATTCTTCTATTACCATTGGTTCTATTATGTTGCATCTTATTGGGATTTTAATATATGTGATAGTATAAACAAATGTTTTTATGGAAAATGAGATATTATAGTAGTCGTTGATCATTTTCTGTTATTTGGTTCAGAATACCCTGTAATCTTTCATTCTTTTGAATGGTTTTATGATATTTTGCTACGTTTGATATTATTGTATTTGCAGCCATGCTCAACTATTGCAAAGAAAGAGACATTATGGTAGCTACTATTAATATCTGGTTGTCTTGTTGTAAAGTGTTGTGTTGCTTATGTTGTTCTGTTCTGATCTGTTTTGTTCTGTCCTCTTTTGTTTTATTCTCTTTAAAATAAAAAAATTGAAAAAACTCAGATCCCCCTCCCCAAATTCAAATATTGAATCCAAAAATGGGCATCTGAGATGAATACACAATTCTCAAAATAAGAAATACAAATGGCAAATTAAATATATGAGAATATAATTTAATATCTTTGGTCACTTGAGATATGATATGAAAATTAAAGCCACACTAAGATTCTATCTCATCCCAGAAAGAATGGCTATCATCAAGAAACCAACTGATCAAAAATGCTGGAGGGGCTGTGGGGAAAAAGGAACACTTCTTCACTGTTGGTGAAAGTGCAGATTGGTACAACCACTGTGGAAATCAATATGGAGATTCTCAAAAAATCTAGAATCCCATCCAACCCAACTACATCCCTTCTGGATATCTTCCCAGAACTATTAAAAACATCATACCACAGCAATGTATGTGTACCCATGTTTATAACGGCACAATTTGTAATAGCTAAATCTTAGCAACAATCCAAGCATCCATCAACTGAGAAATGGATAAAAAAAGACTTGGTATGTTTATACAATTGAGTACTACTCAACCATAAAGAAAGACAAAGTTGAGACTATTATAGGTAAATGAATGCAACTTGAGACCATATTCATAAGTGAAATAAGTCAGACTCACATGTATAAACATCACATTGTCTCCCTGGTGTGAGAAATTGAAAGAGTAAATAAGGCCTAAAATATACAGTAGATATTGTGAATTGGGAAGAAATTGTTCAAAAGGAAAAGGGAAATAAGAAGGAAAAGAAGGAAGGGAAAAGGGAGAAAAATCCAAGTTAGTTATAGTATTAGTGTCTCTTAATTCATTGAAAAGGAAGGTTTGTGCTAATATCAATAGAACTTTTTATGCCCATATCTTATACTCTGAGTAACTACTTTGAGATAACAATATGCAACGTATTAACATACATACGGTTATTCTCTATTATTTTGTTATGAAATTCTGTTTTACCTTTTTCCATAAAATCTGAAAAATAAGTGTTCTACAATTGGGCAGCCCTGAGAAATAGAACCAGGCTCTCATAGTGGCTCTATATTGCATTTAGGCTATTTGACATCTCTTCTTTTGCAAGACAAATTTCCCTGTGCCAGCTGTAATTAGACGCTGAGATAAAGCTGCCTTAATATTCCGCATATATGATCAGGGCTGCCAGCAGCTGTCAGATCACTGGCTGTGTTCTCATGTACAATGAAAACATCAAAGACATCTGTGGTTTGCCCTAAAATTAGGCCAGAATTGGTCTTATCTCCTTTATTGTGTAGCTGGCTTTGCTGCTTGCATAACTAGCAGGAGACAATTCACAGATTGTTCTGGGCCATGGAGGGGAACCACGTAAGGGAGACTTTGGACAGTGGCTGAAATGTCCTGTCTAGCACATGGCTCAAGGGTGTGGAGTTTGCAGTCAGTCAAACCTGGGGCTCAAACCTCAGTTTTTGCTAATTACTCATGACTTTGAGCAAATTGTTTAAACTCTCAGTCATACTAGGATTTTTTCTTTGCAAACTGGGAAATATAATAGGATTTGCTTCATAGGTTTGTTTTAAGTAACAATTAAGAAAATGTCATAAAGTACTTAGCATGTACCCAGAGCCTGGGAAACACTTGTAAAGTGCTGGCAATCGTCAAGCCTTCATCTTTTCCTGAGAAGTGGCAACTGTAGCAGCTTTAAAACATTCATTTGCTGAAAAAGAAAAATTGCAAAGAGTTCTTTGTTAGATTTAAAATCACGAATGTCTCTCTGTCTTTCTCTGTCTCTCTGTCTCTGTCTGTCTCTGTCTTTCTGTCTCTGTCTCTGTCTCTGTCTCTCTCTCTCTCTTTCAGTTGTCTTCCAAATTCCCAGAAGTTACAGAAATTTCGTATGATGTTCTTGAGCAAACATGGCTCTTTTTACTACTGTTTAAAGTGTTGTGACAGATTTTAAACCTTTATTTCCTTCTTCAAACCATACATTCACTATCAAGTCACTGTTTTCAGTATTTTGTAGTGACTCTTCTGGAGGAAGTACCAAGTAGTTGTTTAACTACAAGTAACAGAAAGCTTGACTGGACTGCCTTAAACAGACATTTATTATCTCACATAGCCAGAACAGAATCACATGGCCATAACCATTATGAACTAATCAGAAGCGGTAGAAGCAGAATGACTATGACTGGCTTAGCAAAGCCCACAGGAGAGCAGAGGATGGATCACTTGCAGAAATTGCAGTTTCATAATAAAAGAGGACAGGATGCATGCTCATCTTCTACAGTTGCAGGCAGCTATTTCAGGATTGAAAATCTTTCCTGCATTCTTCCAGAAAGCACTACACCAATATTTACAGAAAAATAAATACATATTTATTTTAAAAATACAATTAATGAATTTAGCAGGGCTGATATTTAGTTGCACATATAAGTATGACATCAAAGCTAGTATTTGTTCTGTCAGCATCCATGTGCCATTCCAGTCCCTAAATAGTTCCATGATTGTTCTTGGTCTAATCTTTCCAACTATAAGTTCCCAGAGAGCAAGGACTTGGTTTGCCTTGTTCACCATTATATCTTCCATTGCACAATAACCTGCACATATTAAGTGTCTAGTAAATATTTGTTTAATAAATAAATGAGTACAATGATGCAGAAATAAATTAATAAGATGACACTATATAACACAACAGGACTTCTGCCCCTGCAGCCATCTAGCATTTACAGTTGAGGCTAATGACCTCCTTCTACAGCCTCTAATTTCAAGACTCTTAACACTGGAGACTTTTATGTGATATCAAACAATGGCTTACCACCCAAAATACATATATGTCACTACTGTGGCAGTGTGGGTTTATGTCATGGTTGTTTGTTTTGCTTTTGTTTGCAAAAAGAAGGACTGTTAGTTGAGTGACAATGAGACATACTCAAATCTGTGTTGCCATTATCCAGCAGCCAAGGAATTTATGTGACCAAGTAAAAGGAAGAGATTCTTCCACGTTGACTCCATGGCATTTCCTGTGGGGCACTGAGTTTATAGCATTTAACCACTTGGAATAACAACAAATCAAACTAGTGGTTTCCAAATTTGGCATCAGAATCATGTAGAGGGATTCAACAAAATATGCAACTTATTCCCACCAATACTAGAAACCAAGAACTTTTTACACAATAGCAAATTTGATATTTGCTATTTAAACATTTAATGTTAAAGTGATTCAAGTGGGTTTTTTGGTTAATTTCACTTTAACCCCTATTTTTATAATAATTTAATTATAAAATAAATATAAGAGGTATATTCATTCTCCTTGACTGTTTTCATGTTCTATTGAAGGGAGTGCAAGCTAAAGTATACTTTTTAGAGAACTAATTGATGGGAAGTGTCAAATTTAAATGGTTTAGGCCATTTAGGCTCAGTGTTTCGGATTTCACAGTACAACAATACTTTCAGAGGTGTATATATGTGTAGTATTTAGAATGGTTTAACTGAAGTAAAATCTTGGTAGCTCAGTACAACAAATATGTGTCTTGTGCTTATATCATCAGTGCTCACAAAGTCATCCAGAGATCTGTCTTGTCACTCTAGATTTTCTAGGTCCTTGAGGTTCCTCTATTAAGCTGGAAGATGAGTAAAGAGAAAACATATAGAGGATGGCATGGAAGACTTATGGATCAGGCCTAGAAGCAACAAATATCTCCATGACACATGCTTTTGCTGAAACTTGATCATAAAACCTGGTCTACCTGAGAAGAAGCCTGGAAAATGTAGATGGGCTATATGTGCTGAAGAAAAACAAAGCATGGTGTACTGCTGTTGGGGCTGGAAGCAGATGGTCATCAAAGAATTGTTTTTGAAAACAAACAAGAACAAACGCTAACATACACCCTTCTTGTAGAATGTGAATTCTACAATTAAAAATAAAATGGGCATATATCTATTCATACTAATATGGAAGAATGCCTGTAATATATTAGTAGGTCAGAAAAGACATGCATCATAGTGAGCCTGCAGTAGTACAATTTTTATAACTTATAACTGGAATATAAGTAGTCTAGCCCCAAAGCAGTCTTGTTTAAAGAAAATTAGCACTGTCCAAGTAATGGAATGCTGTATATTCATTAAAAAGAATAAATAACTTTGTGTCTACTAATATAGAAATATCTCCAATGGGTCAGTAAAAATGTGGCCTGAAGGTATAGTTCAGTGATAGAGTACTTGACTAGCATGTGTAAAGTCCTGGGTTTAATTTCCTACATTGCAAAAAAAATAAGAAAGAAGGAGAGAAAGAAAGAAAGAAAGAAAGAAAGAAAGAAAGAAAGAAAGAAAGAAAAGAAAAGAAAAGAAAAGAAAAGAAAGAGAAAAAAGTGAAAAATGCTGAGCAGTGGACAAAGATGCTAACTTTCATTTGAAATGGAAAGGGTGAATATTTACACAGTTATTTGACCAAATAAGAAAAAAAACGCAATGTTTTGTGGAAGATCTCAGTGGACAGAAAAAAAAAAGTTGGGGTAGAATAAACACACATTTTGTAATAGTTAAATTTTTGTACCTTTCAAATTTTGTCCACGTGACTTAACCAGGCAAACTATGCTTCAAAACTGTCAGTCCTGACAAAGAAGTCAAGCAATTAGCAAGAAGAGAACAAGTAACTCAGGCCCTTGGTCTTAAACATTTGGACATTCAGATGTCATCAGAGAGCAAAGGGGTGATGTTGGGAGGCAGTCAGTCATTCAAGTCTGGATGTCAGGAGAGAAGTCCAGGCTGGAAATATAAATGCAGGAGTTCTCAGCATATGGATAATATTTAAACCCACAAGGTCAGATGAGATCACCTAACAAGAACAGAAGTAAGGAAAAGTGCCTGTTCCAAACCCGAGCTACTTCGAGATAATGCATGTTCCTGACCAAAATTTTGAAAAAATACTAAAAAACATTTAAAAATTAAAAATCATTTACCATCCCACTTTCCAGAAATTTTCTTCCAGTCTCTTTTCTCTGCATTCAAGAATATGCTATTGGGCTGGGGATATAGCTCAGCATCATAAGCACCTGCCTGGCAAGTGTGAGGTCCTGAGTTTGATTCCTGGTACAAAAAAAAAAAAAAAAAAAAAAGAATATGTTATTAGGTGATTCTTTTTATGAAAATCTCTCTGCATATTTAAAGACAAGAGAAAAAACAGCCTTCTAACAACCCAAAATGGTTTTAAATGAAATATAAGGTTTATAAAAGTCATACAGAACATTTAATGTGTAATCTATAGCAAATGTCCTTAAAATTCTCTCTTCCTTCTCCCACCCAAACACCACCATCTGCAGGGCACTGATACAAAACTCAAGGTTTCTCTGCTTTGTCTACATACTCACCCTCTTTGGTTTGCATATGCGGTGCTGGTGTCTTTTCCATCCCTCCATCTGCCTCCTAAAACACAAGCTTTCGGGAATACTGTGTTCTGTAAATCCTCCATCTGCCCAGTAGGCATCTTCTCTGTCATATTCTGTGGCTGCAAGGTCAGCCTAGAAGAGTGTCACCAAGCCCCCTTTGCCTTCTGGCCTCCCATTGGGTCAGCCAGTAGGGAACTTGGCTGGAGGCAGAGAGAAGGGAGAAGAAGGCAAGCCCCCCTTGCTCAGTCCTGCTGTGCTGAACAGGCAATACAGTCCTGGTAGGAGCCCTTGCTGAGTAAAATCCTAAAGGAGGCCCAGCCCTGCTCCACGAAGCCTTGGGGCGTCAGTTACGATCAGCTCTGGGGTACTTCAGCATTTAAATCCTGCTCTCCTTTTTGTACGTAGTCCTTTAATGTAGCACATCTCGCAGCCCAACTTGCATGGGTCACTACCGTTCCAGGGCCCTCACTGATGCAAGTCTCTCAAGCCTCCTAAGCTCTCTGTCTCTTAGAATTCATGTTCTTCGTCACCACAAACAAATGCCTGAGTTCCAAGTAGGTAGAGACTTTCTGTGAGTATTAATTCATAATTCTTTCCATCATGTGAGCTGTTAGTATAGATAATATACATATAGTTTTATATACACAAAGAAAATCTGTAAGAAGTGCTTACTTAATCCTAGAAAGTGCAGGGTAAAAATAAAAGGGAAAAAAGGGCCTTTCATTGTCTTTCTTTATGCGCATCTTGGTTGTGGTTTCAATAAATAGATATTATTTTGGCAAAAAAAAAAAAGAAAAAACCCACAAAACTTATTTTAATTTTAAGGAATATCGTAAGAGGATGTAACCCTAAAACTAAATCTGTACTCACTCTTGCAGAACTATTATGTGCATCTGTGGATGTTGTGTCCTGCATGTAGGTTATGGGAACAATATTAGACCTGCAACCTATTCATCAGGCCTTGAGATTTGATGTGGAATCCTGCCAACCCTAAGATAAATAGTAGCTTCATTCCTATTTGTTAGTATCTGATTTTCTCCCACTCAGAGTTCTCAGCTGTGAATTGTCCTTGCTACTTCTACAAGGACAGAAAACTGCATTTAGGGCTTGAATTGGAGATATGCTAGTGATATTTAGATCTTGGCCTTTCTATCTTTATGTTTATTAGTACATATTTGCTGTATGTAATGATTACACTCATTGCAGAGAGTTGGCACATGGATATAACATACCTTGCCTATCTTTGTCTACTCCAAATCCAGTTTGGGTGAGTGTTGATCAAACTCTCAGTCTCTCAGTGTTTTTCTAGATTTCTTTATTAATGCAGATTTCTGGCCCCAATTTTCCTGATTGAGTCTGTTTCCTATGTTCTGGCTTAGAAACTGCAATAATTCTCTTAGACCTTCTCTCTAGTGTTTAAGTAGCTATTTAATATTTCTTTGCCACTAACCAACTTACCAGGAGTCATTTAATCTAAATGTAACTTAAATTTCAATCTCTATTCATATCCTTTTTTCCCCTTAAGTAGTTTCTACCTGGAAACACAGTGAATGTTTCTTGCCTTTAATCGTCACGATGCATGATGTAGCTAGACTACCTCAGACACTTCTAAAACAACCATTTCCCATCAGCCCCCTAACTTTGACTCAGCAACCTGACTTTTTAATAAACCATTCCACATTGAGCCATATAAATTTAAGATAGCCATTAAAATTTAGCATTTATGAATATACAGTAGATAAAGACATATATATAAATATATTCAATCTGCTAAAGACTTCAGAAGCAAGCTGAGATTTTACTGCACTTTACAGTACTGCTCTCTGTCTCAGTTTCATTTCACTCTCCCTAAAACAGAGAAGATAGTCCCAGAACCAATCACATCTTCCTCTAGTGTGTGATTCACCTGCAGAAGTTGCTTCATCCTTTCTGGAAGCTCAGATGTCAAATAGTGAACTGAGGCTCCATTCACCTCTGTTTTGGCAGACTCCTATCCCATTATCTTTCCCTCCCACACAGAAGCAGGATTACTTACTCATTAATTTTGAGGGGGTTTCCTAAGAGACACAAGCAAAGATTTCCTGGTGATATGGGCTGACAGCTATGGAAGCACTAACAAGGGAAATCATAAAATCTCCTCCTTAGGAGTCTTCATGAAAAGCAAAACCAAATGGGCCTTGTTAAGAAGTATTAGAAGTAGGGAGGGGACTTGAATGGGGCAAAGTGTCATACCATTCAGTGATTTGTAGCAACAGATGGACTATTAATTTAAGATAAGAAGCAATAGTCAAATTAACAGATAGTGCTTCCCAAATTCCTACACTCTCACTTCTTTCAGTGTAATAAAAGTTCAGCCTGAGTTTTAGTGCTGTATTCACCATTACACAAGCAGCAAATTGCATTTACTACTTGACACCCATTAATACAACTGTCTTCCTCTCCCCAGTCTCCAATGTGATTCCATTGTTTGGCAGCACACAGAGGTTTTCTAATATGGTAGAACATGAGATGTGGTTCTTGGTCTGTCAAGTTTCCCTCTGTTCACCCTATTTCTTTTGTACAGAAAGAGGATAAGATGTGAATGCATGTTGCCCAAGTCTCTTATTAAATCAAAACTGAATTTGACTTTGGTACTGACACAATCAGTTTTCATACTTTGCTTCTCCACGTTGCTTTAAACCACTTGCTTTAACCAAACTTAGCGTCCAGTAAACATAGCAGCTGTCCTTGTACTTGCCTGTGATTTCAAATACTTTTTCATTTCTGTGTTTGCAGGCTTCTTATAGTAATCCTATTACCACTGTATGCAAATACCCTCACAGAACCATATATCCCTGCTTTAATTTTAGGAAGTATGTTATTTAAAATGCTAAGTTAATATGGTATGGCTAACATATAATTTTAGACAATCAGGTTAAAATTCTTTTAAAAATATGTTGAGTTTCAAGATCCAGGTAACTAGGGCCGGGGATTTAGCTCAGCAGCATAAGTGCCTGCCTTTCAAGCATGCAGTCGTGAGTTCGATCCCAGTACCAAAAAAAAAAAAAAAAAAAAAGATCCAGGTAACTGCTGAGAAGAATCAAGTGAAATCTTAGGTATTGTAAACCAGAGTCATTTATGATCCTCTTAACCAGAATCAGAACTTTCCAGAGATTATATCTGTATTTATTTATTTATTTATTGTAAACTAAAGTTTTTAATATTACAGTTCATAGAAATATAATAATACTCATTTATTGAACACCTAGTATCTGTCAAATATTGTTCATATGCTTTACTTTATATTGTGTCATTTAAGTCTCATAAAACCTGTAAGATAGTACTGCTAATATCTCGGTACTACAACTAAGAGAAACAGAGATATTAACTCACTCAAGTCACAATTGACAAGGTGTAGGGCCAGGATTTGCATCTCAACAGTAAGAATCTAACAACTTGAGTTTCAAGTAAACTTTTATTTTACATACATAAAAGCATACATATCATTACTTCTATTTTGATTAATATGCAATATATTTTTATATAACTTTTAAAATATCTTTTTAATAATTTGTATCAAACAAGGACAGTCTTTATTACTTAAATGTCTCTTACATTTTACCAGTCAAAAGATCTTTAAAATGTTTAGCTATTTATACATTTAATTGATCATATCTCTTAGACTCTTAAAGTGCAATGCAGACATTTCAGTCACCTGGAAGGTCAATATAAGAAAAAGATTTATTAGATTTCTTATCTAGTTTATATTTATCAAACTGATTTAGCTTTAGCACTTTGATAAATATAATAAGCTACATTTTCAAATTTGGAAGCGCAAATCTTCTAAAGCCTAAACTACAGATAGAATTTACAAAAATAATACATGATTATATACCATAATTAAACTTGTATGTTAAACATATTAACATGCAAGTATTAACTATAAATTTTTGGTTTATCAGTTCCTTGTCTTCTTGGGACTAACAGTTTGTTTTCTCATGCACAGGGGGAAAAGTTATCCACTTAAATTCAGTGTACTAGAGATCTGTAATCCCAGAACTCTAGGATTTCGAGGCAGGAAAATCTCAAATTTAAGCACATGCTGGACAATTTAGAGACTTAGAGAGACCCCGTCTCAAAAAATAAAAGGAAAGGATGCTGAGAATGTGTATCAGGGCAAAAATCTTGAGTTTTATGTCTAGCACCTGAACAAAAAAGGAGGAAAAAAGAAAACATAGGCTCTTAGGACCATACGTAGGCTTTTTTGTTGCAGAGCTATAAATCCAAGGTGCTGTTTTTGAATCCAAACCAGTAACTATTGCAGTGAGCCCCCAGCTAGGTCAGAGTTTTGTCTCCACATCTTCTGAGCCTACAAAACCTATGTCTTTCCAACTTAACTAAGCATATGCTTCCGTTTCTAATGATCTTGTGATTTCCCCAAAATACCCCTTCTCTTAAAATATTGGGAACTTTCCCTGCCCATAGGTTTTAATTCCCTTTTGATTAGCTACAGATTGTTTCATTAAGTTTCAGACAATAATGAAATTTTGAATGTATTACTGTATTCAGATTTCCATTTGCTCCATTTATGGTTATATTTTCCCTTTTTCTGATGCCCCAAAACCTTTCTTTGCTTTCTGTAGCATCTCTACCCCAAAGAAGGAACTCCCTACCATACTATTTCCCACAGCAAAGTGTATCATTGGAACAGTTTGTTCTGATATATGTTCTGTGGTGTGAATCTGTGTCTCTAGGCACCACAGAATTCAGTTGTCCTGTTCAGAGTTCCTCATGCAGCCAGCATAAACTATTTCCCCATTACAATGTGGTCAGAGCACAAAAATACAAAGAAACTTTCAGGAGACCATGAATGTGACCCAAAAGAACCTGACCCTTAGCCTGTCACTAATAAATAACACTAAGACATTTTCCAGGGCACAAGTCATTTAACACAGAGCATACTATGTTTTTTGTCATAAAGACAAATAACCATGGGTGTGTCAAACCCACATTTATTCTTTAGAATATATCTACTGATGAATCATTAATTTTAATATTATGAATTTTATTATGTTAAACAATGAGTGCTTAATAGGAAAAAATCATAAAAATAAAGTATTGCATTATTAATGTTTACTGAGTGTCCATTAAAAAGCATCAAAATTTTCAACATCAACTTGTTTTTGGTGTACAAAGTCTAAAAAAGAACCACAGAAATAAATTCCTAAATACTAATAGCACTCCACAAAAAGAATAATCTTTACTTCAGTCATCACAGCTAAGACAGTCTGTACACATGACCATAGCACATTGCATACACATGTATCACTTACACTGACAGCATATATGCTTAACTCTCCTGGCCTTTTGTAGGACATACTTGACATGTGACTGGTCTTACTGTTTGTCAGGAGGTTCTTATTATATTATGCAATGTGTAATTAACAGGAACATAAAATATCAATAAAATAAAGTATTGAATTCTTAATATGTATTAGGTATTTAGAATAAACATCAACATTGTCCATCAGCTGTGCACTTGCTTACAAAACCTAAAAGATAACACCAGAAATAAATTTCTATACAAACTGCAATGAAAGTACCAATAACACTCCATAAAATATCTTTACTTCAATTATCACACCTAATAAGAAAATAAGATGTCAATAATATAAAACATCAAATATGTAATGAGTGTTTAGAATAGATATCAGCATTTTTGTATCAGCAGTGTGTTTGCTTACAAAACTTAAGCAATACATCAGAAATAAAAACCTATGTGAGCTATAATGTAAACATAAACAAAAGCCTGCCACAGAAAGAATCTTTGCTTCCTCTGTCATACCCAAGGCAGTCTTCACACATGATAACTGCATGTTCCATACATGCATCTTATTTACACTGATAGCACTTGTACCTAAGTGTTATGGTTGATACATTGTGTCAACTTGAGAAGTTTAAAAGTTTAACTAAGTGATTCAACAGGGAGCCAGGGTGCTTGTAAACATCCTCTCCTCAACCTTTGCAACAGGAGGGCACAGAGATAGTGTGAGTGCTACACCCACCCCAGAGGCATAGCTTGTTTACAATATAAAGGAGGAAAAGAGGCTTGCTCTGTCCCTTGACCCCTTCTTGCTCATGTTGCTTTTTCTGTCTTCTGCCACTCTGAAGTGTTGCTTCTGTGCCATGCCACCCTGCTTTAGAGTTACTGATCATGGACTAAACCTCCACAAATTGTAAGCTGAATAAACCTTTTCTTCCTTCATTTTGAGTGTTGGGTATTTTTTCCCAGCAACAAGAGAATAGTAACCAAAAACAGAATTTGGTACCAGGAGTAGGGTTGTTTCTATGACTCTACTTGACCATGTTGTTCAAAAGCCTTTGGGATTGGCTTGTGGAAAGAGTTTGGAAAGGTTAGGAGATTTCACCTTTGCAGCCTCAAAACTGCAAGATAGAAAGAACTTGCTTTGCGGAAAAAGCCACAGAGCATCATGTTCCAAAATGGCAGGAGCCACATTATGTTCCAGAATAGTGGGGACCTCGCCATGTTTCAGAATGACAGCATAGAAAATTTGTTTCTCAGAATTGGATTTAGAGTGCCCAGTGATCCAGGCTCTCAACTACTACACCCAAGAGACAGGAAAGCCTGACTATTGCTCCAGTGGCAGCAGACCTTAGCATCATTCACATGGTGCTGGTTTTAGTTCCATATAAAATGTAAGAGTTATGGGGTTAAAAAGGTGTCCACCCCTATGTCAGTAGGCCTAGGAGGCCAGGAAGTGTGTCCCTGAGAGGGCAATGTGTGAATCTGTGAGTGTGAAGCCAAAGGTGCAGTGAAGAACTCAAAAGTTTGGAAAAGCCAGAAACACAGATCATCTAAGAAAAGCTGCAAGGAGCTGTTTTTGTTACTTTTGCTGTCTTTTGCCACTTTGAAGTGTTACCCCTGTGACATGCCACCCTGCTTTGGAGTTATCTGATTATGGACTGAAACCTCCACAATCTGAAAATGAACATTTCTTTCCTTCATTTTGAGTGTTGGGTATTTTATCAGCAATGAGAAAATAGTAACCGAAACACTAGGTTTCTTTTCCTTTGTGGCAGATCGTTCTAGTCACCTCTCTTCTCTTTGTGTTTTGTCATGAACTTCCTACTATGTTGTATAATGTGCCCTTAGCAGGGAAATAAAATCCCAAGAAAATTAAATATCAAATGCCTTATGAGTACTTAGAATAGACATCAACACTTGTATATCAGCTGTTTATTTTCTTACCAAACCTATGAGACAACATCAGAAATAAAAACTTATGTGAACTACAATGAAAATACCAATATAACTCTACAAGAAAAATTATCTTCACTTCAGTTGTCACACTTAAGGCAATCTTTACACATGAAAATTGCATGTTCCATACACAAGTAATGCTTACACTAATAGCATGTATGATTGGTTTTCCATGCTTTCTTGTAGGGCACAGTTGACATCTTTTTTGGTTTTCCTGTTGCTATAGTAGATCTCTTTGGGATGCCATATCTTCCTGTTCACCTATCAGCTCACCAGTGTGGGTCACAATTATTTACATAATTCCCTGGGCAAAACATTTTGTTCTGCTGTAAATGATCTCTTCAGAGCTCTGGGCCCAATCCTCTAAAAAAATTTTTCCATAGTATTTTGCAGTTGTTATTTTCTTTGTAAACTATCAAACTGTTTATGCCACACATTTAGTATTTAGTAAAACATATTCATTAGCCAATGTGTTTCTGTTTCAAGTGACGTCATAGTTGCTGCATAACTCTTAACAACATGTACATTGCCTTTGGTCTTGTTGTAGAAAGTTTCCATCTCAGGGCTGGAGATTTAGCTCAGCGGCATAAGTGCCTGACTTGCAAGCAGGCAGTTGTGAGTTCAATCCCTGGTACCGATTAAAAAAAAAAAAAAAAAGAACGGAAAGTTTCCATCTCAAGCTTCCATTTTGTTGAGGTTTCTTTATCAATATTTTCATTATGGTGCAATGTTGACATCAGCAGTACCAGTTTGTTTTTCTTTGCCATACACAAAGCATATGTAAATCTTCCAAATATTGTACCATATAATTCTCTGTTATGAAATTGCAAAACATTTTGAGGGTCCACCATGGGGAACAGGAAGAGATTCACTAAACCATGCTTTCCTATGAGCCACGGTCCACCATGGGGAACAAGATGAGACTCAGCAAGAAGTCAAACCACACCTTCCCATGAACCAGCTAGCGTTCAAGCTGAGAAACCAGAAGAACACCTTCCCACTACTCCCTGTAAGCAACTGGCTGATTCAGAGGAACTCAGGGTGAGATGATAGCAACTTAGGTGAAAGGAATAGCTTGATGCTTGAATTGTTTGATTGACTTTGCTGGCCTGGGGTTGGTGGTCTGAGCATTTATTTGAGGGATGGCAGTGTGCATTGTGGCAACTTTGGGGGATTTCCTTCTGTTTTGTTTTTAAAATCCAATGTTTTGTTCCATTTCACTGTTTTGTTTTATTCCTGTATCTGGTAACCTGGGCAACTATATTGAAGATAACAGTATGCAGTATACAACATTGTTAGCTGGGACTTAGCTCAGCGGTGTAAGCATCTGCCTGGCAAGCTCAAGGTCATGAGTTCAATCCCCAGTAACAAAAACAAAAAACAAAAAAATTGTTAAATTTCTGTCATCTTGTTTTGAAAATCTATATAGCTATTGTTTTTTTGTTGTTGTCATTTTGCTTTTGCTGTTTTTTAGGTTTGTTTGTTTCTTGGTTTTTCTTTTTCTTTTTTCTCTTTAAAATTAAAAAAAAAGAAATTGCAACATTTCATTTGGAATTTTTGCTTTGTTCCTGTGTACAGTTCCTGCATTGGTCCACTTGTGCTCTGTTAGCAAATGTAACATCAGTTGGAAACCAGTAAATGAATTGTTGAATGTCACATTTCAATCATTTGGGAGACGACAAGACTATTCACAACATAATTTAGTTTGTTACTATACAAATAAGGATCTGATGATTGAGTTCCAAGATAAATGTCTAAATTGAAAACGTAAGTCTTCCCACCTACAGGGCCGTAAACGTCTATGCAATATTTTGACTCATTGCTTTTCAATTAGTATTTGACTTCCCACAACTGCTATGAGAAATTTCTGCTAAGTACAGCAGACTCATGAATGGTTTCAGTTCAGCTAGTCAGGTGCCAAAATAAATATATTTTTGAATGCAGCTATTGGTGCATACAGAATGTTTTACTTGCATTTCAGCCTTTGTGTATTTCACAGCATCTTGTAGCATTTCATCTGTTACAATTCCCAATAGTGAATGGCAGTGCTGGCATTTTGTCCAGTATGTTTCACCCCTGCCAAATTCCTCACTATATTTTCCAACCTAATTCCAATGTTAGTTTTTTCCACTTGGTCATATAACCATTTCAGAACATTTTGACTGGTCAAATACATATTCACATTGCTGCTTTCTTTGTCATCTCAATCAAGATCTGCATTCCCTGTGTTTGCATCAGTTGACTTTCTTTCTTTCTTTTTTTTTTTTTTTTTGTACTGGGGATTGAACTCACAGCCTCATGCTTGTCAGGCAGGTGCTTACGCCACTGAACTAAATCCCCAGACTGCGTCAGTTGACTTTTGCTCCATTTCACTGTCACAAGAACTGGCTTAGATAGCTAAGGTTACATTGTTATCATTATCATCATGATCATCTACCCACACCATTCACCTGTTATGAAAACATTTTTACCATAATGGATTGTCTTCATCATCCATGCATAAGAAATCTGATGATTCACTTTTGACTATACTGAATTGGACTACTTCAACCAGAAATATAAAAAAAAAACTTAAAAAAAAAAAACAAATCTTAAACCAACAAGGGTGTATTATACCCTCTGTGACGCTTAGGTAAACATGCAAAACCTGTTAGCTGGAATATCACTGGAATGTAAATCCTGGTTTGACACTTTTGCACATGCACTCATATCTTTCCTTTCATTTATCAAATGAGTAAACACAACAATTGCTTCCGCTTTCCCCCAGGAGCAGCTACTGAGATACACAGTCAGCTACTGTTATGCTAACGTAAAGCTTACAGTCCAAAAGTAAGGGATGTGTTTGTGGAACCCAATGTTATGCTCCACAGATCTTAAAGTTAATGTTAGAAACTAGCTCTCAGCAGACCTGCATCTCAGTGCGACTGTTTGGGACTGGTAGGCCCGCCCTTCATCCACAGGGAACTGCCTGGAGA
>PVJX010034754.1:0-18705 GCA_004027295.1 Dolichotis patagonum | reverse complement strand
TAAAAAAAAAAAAAAAAAAGAAAGAGGAAGTAAAAAGAAGCAAGTAAAACTAATCTTAATAATACATTTTGGTTACCTTAATATTTTCAAAATTTATCATTTCCACATGTAATCATGGTGAAATAATTATTGAGCTTTTCCAGGTTTCTTTTTTGATACTTTGAAGTGCAATATATATTAAAATTACTTATAGCGCACTCCAACTTGCACTAACAACATTTCAAGTGCTCGACGGCTAAATGTAACTAGTGGCTACAGTACCCACTGGGCAGTATGGGTCTAAGAAACCACACTCTGTTGCAATCATGTGTCTCATCTTCTTTCTACTCACTTCCGAATGGTAAATAGCAATTGATTATGAGGTTGATGAAAAGAGTAAAGTTTAAGCACTTTCATCCACCAAAGGAAAGGTTTGAAACTGAGATTATAAAAGTTTAGAAATCTATTGCATTGAAAAAGTTCTCCCAATGTAACAGTAAAATTCTGTAAACATCTTCTGACACCTAAAATCAACAGTGGTCTTCAATGTGTATTAATGAGAATTATTGCCCAGTAAAAGAAAAAAGGTTGTTATTAAATAAAAAAATAATAATCCCACATTCTTTGGACAGACAACATACTTTTATCAGGGAAACTGTATTCAGAAATAATCCTTAGCACGTGACCTATTGCAGCAAATATGTAATCATTAAATGGTCTATCATTTTAAAGTTTTGCATTTGAATAGGAAAGCATTTATTATTCTCTAGGCACAAACATTTGAAATTTGAGAATAATTTTTTAACCCAGGAAAAGTTCATAATGATGCTTCTGAGTGTGTTTTATGTAATCTGTAGGACTATTTGAATTTAAAAATAGAAGTAGACCAACATTTGACAGTAATATGTAATTTGTGTCATTATGTGTTTGGATTGTGAGATTTTTGGTCAGACCATACAAGGGATAAAAAAATGCACAGGACTTATGGTCAGAAAACAGTTAGATTTTGGCTTTGCTCTCACCTGCTGAGAAACCATGTATATCCAGTATATCCAGTCTCTCACAGCCTCTTGTTTCGGTTAGTTCAATGGAGCTAAAAGCAGTTTCTTCAGATAATTCTAATGAGCACTGATCTTGGCAGTGTATGTGAAGAAGCTCATACACTGCCTAACATGGTAGCATCAGTAAGTTACCATTCTGTAACCAAAATTTACGTTCGTGGAAAGTGGTAAATACCATTCGGAGTACAGGACCCATAAGTCAGGGTTGTGTGTTTGCAACAGCCCAGTTGCTCAGAGAGCTTTGTCCTACATTGCCTTAGGCCCTAAGATATGATGGCTTTGCGGCAAGATGCATTGAAAACACAGAGGAGTTGCACATTTCACATTTCTTTTTTAGGAGATAGGGGCTGGAACAGAAATCATAGGTTGGAGGCAGAAATATAACGTAACTTGAGACAGCCATGCTTTGACTTTCATTGTTTCTAGAGAGTAGTCAGCCCTCTGTTTCACAATGGTTTCTTTGCAAAGAATCTGCTCCCCCGCCCTTCCTCCCTTTCTAGCTGTTTGCTTGGTTTCCCCAGCCATTTGCTGTATTTATAACCTTGGTTTTCTCTTTATTTATTTAACTGGGTTTTAGACTTGTGAAATATGTGGTTGGCTGTCTAAATTCAATTCTGGACATTTCTTAAGGCCTTTATATCTTTAATCTTTCCTCTACCCCACTCTCCCCATGAGGCTACCCCAGGGAAGTTTTAAGAAATCACTGCTTACATTGAAATCATGTGGCAACTACTTTTAGTGAAAACTGTGCTAGTGTAGCTCTCTCGGTTTGCAATTTTATCATCAATTCCTTTCTACCTGCTGTTCTTTGATGCGGTTAAGAAGATGTTTTAAAATATTTTATGTAGTATATTAAGCTGCTTTATCTAGGATAATCTGAATCACCTAACTCTCCATTGTCAGAAGTTTTAAAATATTGACTATTTTAAATATTTAAATTTTACTGCATCTGGAATTAATTGGGGGTACTAAATGTAGCATTTTTTTCTGTTCATTATATTTTCAAGGGTACACAATTCATAATTTCCTCATGTATTCAATAAGGGTGTTACATGCTATGCTTTTATATAACAAAATTCCAGTTATAATTTTAAGATTTCTAAGATCTTAAGTGTGTTTATTGATTTAATTAAATTAAATCACACCACCCTGCTTTAATTACTGTGGATTCATACTATATTTATATATACTCTAGGTACAGTGATGGTGCACCTTTTAGAGATTTCAACGGTATGAACAGCTCAATGTGGCATAGTGCCATAGGTTCACCACTACTGTCATAGGCAAATCTACCTTCGTTATTCCCAAGGATAGAAGCATATAGTAAAGAGTTACTCTCTTAGTAGACTTGACTTCTTGAAATTCATTCTATTCATGGATATATGTATTATGTATAACCTACTATCCTAGATACTGGAGATTTAAAGAAGTTTAACATGAAATACTAGCTCTGATTTTACACACCTAAGCAGAAAAGATATATTGTCAAGAAAAATTTAATAAAACCACATGAGTGTTATGGTTTGGGTCTAGATGTCCCCACAAAGCCTCATAGAGTCATGGGAGTTTGTGACTGATTCATGGTCCAGTGCTGGGATTATGAGTGTGAGTGCTACAGCTGCACTAGGGAGGGTAGCCTGCATTCAGTATAAGGGACAGAAAGAGTCTTGTCTGCTTTTGCTATCTTGTGCAGCCATGAACTGTTGCCCTTCTGCCATGTGCCACCTTGCCTTGGAGCCAGCAGTTTATGGACTGAAACCTCTACAAACTGTGAGCTAAACAAACTTTTCTTCCTTTAACTTTGGATGTCAGGTATTTTGTCTCAGCAATGAGACAAAAGTAACTAAAATGAATTAAATAAAAAGTGAAGCAATAAAGGAAAAGATATGTTAAAATATACTGACTACTTATCAAAGTATTGTTAAATACTATGAGCTCAAAGGAAAGATGCCTGTGAACTGGAGTGTTGTGGTTTGACTTTTTTGGGTAATGAAAAATTGATCTAGACTTTGAATGACAAAGTTGATGGAGAGTCCTAGGATGTAAGAGACCTGTGCAAGGTTGTTCACATAAATGGGTTAGTAGGAACCATGCTAGTGGAAGCACAGATTGAAAAGTGGGAAGTGATGTTTGCAAAGTGAGTTAGTGCCACAAATCTTATTTCCCCCCCTGTGGTATTTGGGGTTGAACTCAGGGTGCTCTTCTATATGTGTGTGTGTGTGTGTGTGTGTGTGTGTGTTTATCTATCTATATATATATATATATATATATATATATATATATATATATATATATTTTGAGACAGAGTCTCACTAAGTTGCTCAGGCTGGGCTCAAACTTGTGATCCTCCTGTTTAATCTCTTGGGAGTACTAGGATTATAGATATGTTACTTAAAATGTTTACTATTTAGTATATTAGTGTTCTATATCTGCTACAAGAAATTACCAAGATCCTGGCCAAGATCCCGTATTACCTATTATATTATTATTGTTCAAGTCTGGAAGTCAGATGTCAGAATGTGTCTCATCGGACTAAAATGAAGTGGTGGGAGGCTGCATCACTTTCTGGAAATTTTAGGGGAGAATTCACTTGTGCATCTTTCAGCTCAGGGCTTTTGAGGGATGAAGGAATCATGGGGGCCAATAGTTGAAGTAGTAGTTAGGAGGCGGGATCTGATGAGAAGAGGCCAGTCAGTTCTGGTGGGCGTGGCTTGGTGCAGTGCATCATTTCCCTTTCCGGTTCCTCCTGCGCTCTCTGCTTTGAGGTTCTTGTGGGGTAAACAGCTTTCCTCAGTCCAGGCCCTTCCACCCTGTGGTTCTACCTTTGAGCCTGCCGAACATGGGTTGGACTTTGAAAAGGTGAGCCGAAACTGCTTCTTTAAGTTGTGGGTGTTGGGTGTTTTGTCCTGTGGACGAGGAGAAGTCACTGAAGAGATCTGATAGGAAGTGGTGTGGCGGGGAGGGTAGAGTTCTTCACACCCACTGTGCGGTGGAAGAACGGGCCTAGGGCCTGGAATGTGTCCGTACAGGAGACAGAGTAGCCCCTCTCTCTGGCCAGGGCCTGTCACCTTGTGTGGGAGTTTCTCTCCCCATCCCTTGGACTCCCTGAGCCCGTGTAGTACCCGGTCAGCCCCCTGCTGGTGCTGGGCTGGGCTGGGGCGCGACCTTTCTACCACAGCACAGAAGGGTGTGTGAAGGCCAGTGGCTCCTGTGGCCCCCAGAAGGCACCGCTGGCCCTGGAACGGCACCCTTACCTGACACTGCTGGCGCCCCCTCTTCCCTGTGTGCTTAAGGTCTTGCTCCTCCAGACACTTGACTGCATTGTGCTTTCCTCTGTGATTCTGATACCAGGTATGGTGGGCAGGAGCGCTTGGGCTTCTATACTCCTGGTGCTAGGCCACAGATGATAGTGCCTTGACAGACGATCCTGCTAGAAAGATTCTTTCTACAGCGGCGTGTCAGTAGTGAATAGGCTACAGATTAGAAAGAAGTCAAAACACATCTAGGTAAGCTATGTGGCCTTGAGTCTGAGGAAGAAAGGAAAGTTTTCCAGAGACTTTGGAAATAAGAATGAATAGATAGTTGGAGTTAATTCAATCTTTCCTTCTTCATTAGCATATATCTCTGATGTATAATAAATACATTCATTTTGGAAAATTAGTACATATACATACTCTGCATCTTGATTCTTTTTTCTTCCCATTACTTCTTATCCATCTCTCTTCATCCCCCTTAGTTGTATAAGGAGGTAGAGGGTAGAAAGAGGATTTTACTTTTTTTTTTTTTGGTGCCAGGGATCAAACTTGTGACCTCGCACTTGCCAGGCAGGTGCTTATGCTACTGAGCTAAATCCCCGGCTTGAAACAGGATTTAAAAAATTTTTTTTATTTTTTAAAAAATTTATTTAAAGAGAAAAAAAAGCAAAACAGAAAAAAGGGTAGAAATAATACAGAATTTAAAAAAACCAGTAAAAAAATCACTAGTTGATAAATTACATTTGTCTTCTTAGAAATAGTTGTTCATGTTACAAAATTAAAGCATACAAAGTGGACATTCAAACAGTGAGGCTGCAAACAGTTCTAAGAAGTTCAACAATCCAACAGAAACTTAGTAACACAGTTATCAATTGTACACACTTAAACATACATGCAGTTATATTCTTTAGAGCAATTTCTTTTCCTCCTTTTGCTTTTTAAGTCCATTATCTGTTTAATTATATCATGTTTCAGCTTGCTCAGTACCTTACTGATCTGTTTTGTTGTTATTTCCTTTTTAATCACCTGATATAATTCTGTTGTTTTGTTTTTGAGTTTTTCTCATCCATGCCCCATGGATCAACTTTGGTGGAGTTGGGAGTTTTTGGAGGTATTTTGTTACCTTGTTTTCTCATGTTCTATTGTTTTTTTATTTAATTTTTTATTAACTTGGAGGTAGTAATATACATCAGAACAGGATAGAATAAATCCAGTTGAGACAGTGTAGTGAAATTGATACAGAACTTCACAGCAAGTTACCAGGATAACAGTAATAGGTACCATTGTATATCTTCTTATCTTCACAATAGTTGTTCTTTCAATCAGGTATAGCAAAAATCAAAAGAAATACAGAATATTATAGAACTTATCAAAACAATATTGAATAGAGAAATACCATTAATCAGGACAAAGCAAAACGATGATAAAAATATTTGCCTTCAAAGAGATGATAGAAGGAAATCCCCCTTATTTGCTATACTGCATATGGTCAGCCTCCCAAGAGATGCTCAGATCTCTGGATCCCACTTGCTAACGGGGGAGGGGGGGGATGGCATATTTAATTCTCAGGCCGTGAGCCGGTAGGTGGCAGGCTGATTGCTCATTTTCTCAGCGCCCTAAGTTCCAACATGGTGCAGATCTCAGAAGAAATCTCAGGAAACGCTGTTGCTTCTTGCCCTGGTAAGTGACTGTGGCTTGCCAGACCACAGTCACTTACCAGGGCAGCAGGCTAGTTGCTGGTTGGCTCAGCACCGTAAGTTCCAACATGGCGCGGATCTCAAGAAATGCTCTTGCTTCTTATTTCCCTGCCCTGGGGTGGCTGCGGCTTGCCAGACCACAGCCACTTACCAGGGTGTCAGGCTGGTTGCTCGTTTTCTCAGTGCCCTAAGTTCCAACACTGCGCAGATCTCAGGAAATGCTGTCGTGTGAAAGAGGATTTTAAACCCGAGGTACTTCAAAAGATATTCAAGATTCAGAAGGCAGCCTTGACACTAGTGATTTAAGTAGGTAAAATTTAATACAAAGGACCATTAACTAGTAAAAACGTGGCTATTAATAGGGGTAAGATAGAACTCTATTTTATCGACTGAAACAGCAGCATCGACTCAAATAGAGCTGAAGGGAATGGGAAAAAGAAAAAGACTTTGAAACCTATGAGAGCTCTGTAAGGAAGGATGCAAGGGCTACAGTTCTGCCAGAGGTGGGACCAGGCCAGGGGCACAGACCAGAGCTACTACCTTGCAATGCAGGCTCTGAGTGCGCAGAACTTAAGGAAGCAGCAGCCAGCACTGCTGGCTTAACATCTTCCTGGAGTCCCAGGATGCAGCTGGTCCCTGATGACCCCAGAAGGGCACTACAGGTCCCCCTAGAGGAGGCCGGAGGAACAGCTCTAGGAGGGAGGAAGGAGTGTCCCTCTTTCCTGGGTGTGCTTTGCCAGGACCCGGCCCTTGAGTCCCCATGTGCTCACCTAGGTGGGGCTCACTGACAGAGGAGATAATGTGTGCAGGGTCCAGTTCCAGCACCATAAAGCTAAGCAAGGAAAGCTGGACTTGAATCTGAGGAGCAATCAGTTAACTCGCACAACTTCCATTGTTCAAAACCTTGCTAGGAAAAGAGGTTACAGATGACATTGCATTCTACATGGTGTGATCAATATGGTGAATGTTTAAATTAAAAAAAAATTATTACAGTAAAAGACGCATTGCCGTGAATCCCCCTCAAAATCCTCCCCCTCAGTTCCAACACTCTTATCTCATTGTTCCTGCCACTTTGTGCAGCACCTCAGGAAGTCTTCTTTCATAAACGTCTTTAGTAGTACCAGTGTGATTGCCTTAATGTCCTGAATTGATCCAAAACATTTACTTTTTATGATCATCCTGATTTTAGAGAAAAGCCAGAAATAGCAGTGTCAGATCTGGTGAATAATATGGATGAGCACGCACTTAACAGATTGCTGTAAACAGTTGACCCGTGATGGGTGGTCATAAAATACAGTTAATATTTAAGTTAAAAAATTTATTGTAATAGAAGACACCACCATGAATCCCCTTCAAAGTCTTCCCCCTTGCTTCCTAACACACTTATCCCATTGTCCTTGCTGTTGTGTTTTTTTTACTGTAAAAAGTCTTTAAAAGTTGAAAGTCTTTAACAGTTGAGTCATATCTTTTGATCACTCCTTGTGTGTCTTGCTTCTTACTGGAAAGAGGTGACGATATTGCATCATGACAGTTTTCTTCATTTAACATACCTCTGGGACAGCAACTAGGATATAAAAAGCTTGCTGACTTTGGTAAAGGAGAACTGGATGTTGAAGAATGCAAGGTGACCAGAAGCAAAGCCTGCACAAGTCACCAAGCTGGAAAAACTCAGTGTGGAAAATATCTCTTCTGACTTTCTATGTAACCAGTGTTGTTTGTATGCAAGTGAGGAGAAAAGGAGAATGAGTTGACTTAGTACTTAAGTGACTAAAGGAGAAGAAAGCTGGAATCCTGGGGGCTCTTGTGAAAAAATTCTCTGACCCTTGACCATCTTTCTACTTGTAGAAGATCTCTGTCTCTCCAAGGCACGTCTTCAACATGGATATATTCCAGCTCTTGTTAATACAGATTATATGTGAAGAAGACATGGCTCCAGCTCTGCTATTCATTGATGCTGTACTGAATTAAGTCAAAACTATGCCTTCTTTGAAACAGGTTTGATATTTGTAAACTGAGAAGTTCAATCTAGACATTTCTGAGATTCATTTGGTTCTTTAAAAGTGTTTTTTTTTAAAAATTCCTTTTTTGTCTGCTCGGGAATGGGTTTTATTGTGCATATGTGTGTCTCGGGGTGAAGTCTGGAACTGCATTTGTCAGTGTGGAGTCAGCGGCATGGGGGCGACTCCCCATGTAAGGTCTGTTGCCATGGACTTGCCCCTCTTGGACGTCCAATTTGGCTTTTCCTACTGGGCCTTTCTCCTTGCTCTGTAAGCTTATCTGTAGGAGACGCTAATCTGCATCGTAGCGATCTGCTAGTTTGTAAAGAGATGTGTGTGGACTGCCGTCTTCTCCCAAAACCTACTGCCACTTGGCATCTGCCCTGCATCTTAACAGTGAAATTGTTTTCACCGAGGCTGCCAAGGAGCAATTTGGCTGCCAAATCAATAGGACATATTTTGTTTTGAAGTCAGATTGTCCTGCCTCACTGGGTACTTTTGATCGCTCGATTCTTTTATTATCCACGTTCATGGCTTTGTTTCTTTCACCCTGTCTGACTCTTTCTTTTGGCCTGCATGGAATTTGCTTCTTCTTCTTCTTCTTCTTTTTTTTTTTTTGTAGTACTTACATGTATTGAAATCATTTCTATTTGGGTCTGTCTTTTGTGCTAGATTGTGAGTTATTTCAAAATAGGGATGGTATGTTTTACATCTTTATATCCCCAGCAACTGTCTTAAACATTTTTTTTTTTTTGGCTTTTTGAGAGAGGATCTTTACCATGTGTTCAAACTGGCCTTGAGCTCACTTTGTAGCCTAAGCTGGTCTCAAAGCTGCACCAGTCTTCCTGAGTGCCGGATTACAGGTGTGCTCCACCTTAAAGTCTTTCTTTTCTAGAGTTTTTTTGGAATGTCTTGTTGAATTATACTTTGTTGTGGTGCTAGATTGACATATTGTCAGTTACGATTAACTTGCTTTCAACTGTTAGTAAACACTGTTTTAAAAAAGTGAGGGATTTATTTTCCCTTTACAATAAAAATCCAGAATCAGTTTCAAAGTCCTCAGCAAGGAAGCAGAGTACCTCCTCCTTCTTCTCTTACTTAACATTTGGCTCTCGTCTGTGCAACTGGGAGGTGGCTGCTGTAAGCAGCCATCTTTGTACCAGGAAGGGGTAGCGGGTCCAGGGGGCAGAACCTCCCTGGGAGGCTTTACCTTTCTGTCTGGGAAGCTGTCCTTGGGGATCTCTGCTGCACCTCATTGGCTGGGGGGGTTCATTTTGCCATCTCTATCTGCAAGGAGTATGTGAGACAAATATTTTAGCAAGACAGGTAACTACACCGACAGGCACCAGGGGTCGGCTAGCAGGCATAAGGATGGGGGATTGGAGGTTGGTAACTTCATCTCTTCACTCTTTCTCATTAATAACCTCAAGTAATGTTCCACATTAGTTCATGAGAACCAAGGCACAGGTCACTTCCATTTATCTTATTTATTTCCATTTTAGACCCTTCCCTAATCAGACTTTAGTACATGTGCCAGCCACGTTGGGGACACCTTTAGAATGGATTTACAGAGATGTCCCTACATGGTTAATCTCATACTTCGGTTGATTCTTACACACCTCAGACTCTGGAGTTGGTACTTCTGGTCCTATTCCCAGTTTATTGGGAGTGTTTCATTTCGTTTCCCACATTCTTGGTATCAATTCTAGTCCTTTAAAAAACTCATGTATAAGGTCTGATCAAAATGTATTGTGAATGTTTAAACAAAAAATTTAATTATAGTAAGAAACACGTTAACATTTATCCTCCACTTTGAACATACTTATCCCATCATTCTTGCCACTTTCTGAAGCAGTTCTGGAAGTCCTCTTTCATAAGTGTCTTTTTATGGTGGCTTCTTCTTCTTCTTCTTCTTCTTCTTCTTCTTCTTCTTCTTCTTCTTCTTCTTCTTCCTTCTTCTTCTTCTTCTTCTTCTTCTTCTTCTTCCTCCTCCTCCTCCTCCTCCTCCTCTTGTTCCTCCTCTTCCTCCTCCTCCTCCTTCTTCTTTTTTGTAGGGAAGGTTTATTGTAGCTCACAGTTTGTAGCAGTTTTAGTTCACAGTTGACTGGCTCCAAGGCAGTGTGGCATGGCAGAGGAGAAACGGTTCATGATGAGGAGATGGCAGCAAATCAGTGAAGTAGCAAAGAAGCAGCAGTTTCCTGGCCTTCTTTCTGTGCCTTTATTTCCATCCAGACTACCTGCCCTTTGGGTGGTGCCACCCACACCTATGGTGGGCCTTCCCATTATCTATACCTAAAACTATGCTAAACCAATCAGTGAGCTAATTTAGTAGTAACACACCCTTAATCCCAGCACCACACAATCCCAGTGTCACACAGCTACTCTCAGCATTGCAAACTAGATCCAGTTACCTCTGAAAAGCCCTACTTGTGCCCACACAAAGCTTCAGGGCCACATCCAGACACAGCCATACCAGGCCTTTCTACACGGCACTGTGTTTTTGATATTTATTAATGTCACTGTTTGTGCCTCCCCGCTCCCGTTTGTGGCGCTGGGAATCCAGGGTCTTGGCACTGAGCTATATCCCTTACCTTTTTTAAATTTTGAGCCAGAGTTTTGCTAAGCCATTAAATTGCCCATGTTGGGCTAGAATTTGTGATCCCCCTGCCTCAGCCCCTGAGAGTTCTGGGATTACAGGTGTATGTCACCACATTCACTTCTGTTTGTGACATGGCTGCCTCTTGAATCAATGAAAATTATCTATGGCACTTTCTGTCATATAAAAACATTACCATGTGTCCTCATTCACTCTGTCACTGTATCTGGCAGTGTGTGATCTCTGGCTCTAAAGTCAAAATGAAAGTAAAAGGTAAGTGTTTTGACAGTGCATTAGGCACTTACCAAGGAGGGCATCTAGAACCGCTTCAGAAAATGGCAAAAATGATGGGATAGGTGTGTTTGAAGCAAGGAAGAGTACTTTAAGGGGGATTAATAGCAATGTCTATGATGGTAATACAATTTTAAAAGTCTAAATAGTCCCTGTATGCTTTGATCACACTCAGTAGACAGTTCCTCTTTTTATTTTATTTTTTTTTTGGGAAAATGAAGACTGTTAGCACTCTAGTCTTGAAGACTGACTAATATATTTTATATATACACCTGTAAAATATATGAAAGTACATATATAAGTTTTATAAAGTTCATCCTATATATAAAATACATACTATATAGTGTGATATGTCCCCCAAAAGTCTCCTAGTGTTGAAGGCTTGGTTGTTGATGGGCTATTGGAAAGTGATTTGAAAACAAGGACTCTAATTTTATCAGTAGAGTAATCCATTGATGAGGTCATACTTTGATGGTATTATTGGGAGATGATGGAAATAGGAGATGGGGTCTATCTGAAGTGAGTAGATCATGGCAGTGTGGCCTGAGGGACTATATCTTGACCCTGCCTGTTTCTATCTGGCTCCTTTCCTATCTTCTTCCTGTCTGCCATGGCAGCTTTCTTCTGCCACACCCTTCTGCCACAAGACGTTTCTGCCTCATCACGGGCCTAAAGACTACGGAGCCAGATGACCACAGGTTGAAACTTCTGAAAATTTGAGCTAAAATAAACCTTTCCTCCTCTGAGTTGTGCATCTCATGTATTTTGTTACAAGGATAGAAGCAGAATAACATGATCTAACTCTGTGATTATGTTATCCAGTCTGTCTACATTGTTAACATAGATTCTTTTGAAGTATTATTTTCTATACCTTAAACATAACTGTGTTAATTACTCCCTAGATAAAGGCTGTTTGTTTCCTTAGAAGAAGAGGGGTAGCTCGGCAGATGCAGGAGGGGGAAATCCAGCCATTCAAGCAAGAAGAAACAGACATCAAAATGTAGAATGAAAAGACAGCAATTAACTGCCTCAATCTGACAGCAGTAATAACGTGGTGCTCAGTAATGGCCCGTTGAAAAATTTCATTTTGTCTACTGAATAAGCAGCAGATCCACCAGATGGGGCTCTAATATTCTTTTGGTTTAACAACTAACTGAAAATTCAAGTATTTTCTGTTATCTTTAGAGAAAAAAATGTGTCTCCCATTTTAACCTCTGGTAGCATTTGCCTGAGATAAGATTATGCTTCTAACAAGCATCATCATTTGCTATCTTTTAATTCCCATGAGGCAATTTATAAAGAAAGTGGTCAATTAGCTAAAAAATGAGGCATCTAAAATAGCTGAATTAAATCAGTTGACGAAGTTCGGAGTCAAATCCTTTTGTGAACCTTCCTTTAAAGAAATGAAGACATATTTATACACAAATGAGAGTGTTTTGCTGCCACGCTGTTCTGTCTGTGGCCTTAGTGACATAGTTTAAAATGTGAGTTGTTTAAAATTATATTTAATCATTGTGAATTTTACCACAGCTGCAATACCAGCCCAGTCTAGTTACTTTGATGGATTATGTGCTGAGTATTGAAGGTCAGGATTTTTCAGGGCTAGGTTGTGGGTTCCCAAAGGAACTTATTTTGCTAAGCTTTTGATTTGGAAACCTAAGCCTCTTCTTGTACTCCTTTCTGCATGACCCATAACTTTTGTTCAACCTGAAAAGAAGGCCAGCCTGGGAGGATAGCACTAAATTCTAAGTCAAAGACTTGTGGATCTGGGTTTGATAATGTCCAATGGAAGAGTGCAGAGCCAGGCTCAAGAACCATGGTCAGTCATGAACTGTCACAACTATTGGAAACAGAGGGAATTGCTAATTGTCACCAAGTATTTCTGTATATCAACTCATTCTGTCCTCCCTTTAGCCTCTAGACCTGAGCTGTGTCGTCCTGTGGCTGAGAGATTCTATCTGATTAATTTTTTTTCCTATAGCTTTTGAAATATTTATTGTCTTGGTCACTTTTCTTGTTGCTGGAACAAAATACCTGACATTCAAAATTTAAAGGAGGGGTTTATTCTGGCTCATAGTTTTTGCAGGTTTCAGTCTGTATTTGGCCAGCTTCAAGGCAGAAGAGCATGGTGCAAGGCTCTGGGTGGAGGAAAATTGCTCACTTTATGGAGTCCAGGAAGCAAAGAGGTGAAGGGAAGAGCCATGCCATGTCCCAACTGACCCATCTTTTCCAACTAACAACAAGTTAGCTTCTAACAGTGTCGTAGTTGGGGTTTGCAAGGGAATAGATTCATTTATTTTTATTTTGTTTTGTTTTGTTTGGTACGGGGGATTGAACTCACGACCTTGCACTTTCCAGGCAGGCACTTATGCCGCTGAGCTAAATCTCCAGTCCCTAAGGGAATAGATTTAATGCAGGACACATAATTTATAGGATTATTTTATAATATTCACCCAAAGAGTGCAGGAGAGCTGTCCACACATTAGAGACCCAAAGAATCCAGCTGAGAACTTGGATCCCATGGCAGTGTCCTCCATGAGTCCAGATGGAAACCTAGAGCCCATGGCAATGTCCTCCATGAGTCCAGTTGGAGGCCTAGGGCCCATGACAATGTCTCATGCAAGTCTGTATGAAGGATCTGCAAAGGCCAGTGGTGGTAGCTAGAAAGTCTGCACCATCGGGATGAAGGATCTGTACCAGTAGGCCGAGGATCTGTTACTGGAGCCAGGAAGGGATGTCCAAGGTAAGGACCAGAGCTCCCCAGAAGAGAGCCAAGGCCATCCTCAGCAACAGTGAGGACCTGAACTCCTCCAACAATGAGAACAGCTGAGTTCATATCAGGAAACCAGTGCAACAGGCTTCTTTGGGAGAATCCCCTCTAGTTTTCCTTTTCATGATGTTGGCAGTGATCCTCAGGTGGGCCTTCCACACCCAGCACCACTGATTCAGTTCAGCTGGGCGTTCCAAGTTGACCATTAGTTAATTCACCACAAACAGTCATCTTCTTATAGCAAGTCAGCTTCTAACAACAAGCCATCTCTAGACCTCCATAATTTAATCGTCTCTCAAAACCCCACCTCTGAGCATGTGACACTTTGGGGGGCACTTCTAGATATAAGCCATAACATAATATTCATAATAGAAAGACTAATAGATCTCTTGAACTTATTCTTCCTAACTAGGTACACAGTCCTTCTTTGTCCTAGGTTTGCTCAGCCTCACAGGGACAGCATGTGGGTGATGCCTCATGGAATTGAGCAGCACTACGGCTCTGTTAGGCCAATCTTTCTAGCTACAGAATGTGTTTTAATGTGAAAATTAGCAAACTTTTCTTTCTAATAATGTAGTCTAGAAAAACCGTAATGACATAAACAGATAATCTAAATTGACCCAGTAGAGATAGTCATTATTTACCTTTGTAACTGAAAGTATTAGAGTACACATGCTTGTTAGAAAATGTTTATATCTGGTAGCTTGGTCAATAATCAGCAAGATTTCTGAGGAGACTAAAAGAGGCAAGAATCTATAATCCCACCCACCATGGAGTATGGCTTGCTCAACTTTTACTGAAAGGCCAGCCAGGAAGGGAAGAAGCAAGTTCCAGAGTCTCAGTAATAATATGAAACAGTACTTGCCTTCTTCTTGCCAGCTGGCAGACTGTCTCAGTAACTTTGCTTTCTGCTGAGACACGATCCCTGATAGTTGGAACTTAAAAAGGAAGGGTTTGTTTGGGCTCATGGTCCTGAAGTTTCAGTACTTGTATGGTCAGCAGCATGGTGGAAGGATCTGGGTGGAGGGCAGCTGCTCACCTCAGGGTAGTCAGGACACAGAGAGGGAGGGAAGGAGCCAGGGAGGGAGACAGCACTCTTTCAGGTCACACCTCCACGGGCCTGCCACACCCCGCCTCCCAACGGCAAGTCAGCTATAGCACCTCTGTAATCCAAATCACTGTCCACAAGTCCTGCTAGGACTATATAAGGCTCCTGGGGGACATCCAGCCATGAACCATAACAGGCTTTGTGTGAAATGCCTTCCCTGCATTCTTCACATGTTTACCAATGCAGCAGGTCGGTAATATCAAACCCAGCTTGCAAGCGGGGTGATGTACCTTTGCCAAGACCGCACATCAGTGGCAGCTTCTGTTTGGGGATTTGAAGCCTTCCTCACAGGAGACAGGGAGCTAAGAACAGACAGCACACAGCCCTCTGGCTAAGGAGGCAGGTGACCTCAGGGAACCCGTGGCACAGAGAATAGACAGGAAGGAATCACACCTACTAAGTGCTTGGTATGTTTCAGACTCTGGAAGCACAAAGAGCTGTAGCACATGATATAAGGAAGAAGGACCGAGTCTCTGGAAGCAAGCTGCCAGAATTCACTCCTGAGTCTGTCATTTATGGCAGGTCTGAGCAAGTCACTAGCTCTTTTCTGAACTTCTAGCTTCTAAAATGCAGACACTTGCCCTTACTGGGTGGCAGGTTTCAAAGGTTAATTCATCTAAGCTTCAGGAAAAGCTTATTTGACAAGGCAGAGGGACTTGCTTCCAAAGTGATGCAGCAGGTGAGAGCTGAAGAAGCAATTCCAGTGCAATTCTTTCTGCTTCCAAAGCCTTGAGTCTTCTGGTTGTAATTCCTGGTAGAGAAGAGCCAAGGACGACCCTGGGTTGGGGCTAAACCTCATCCCCGCAATAGCCCTGCCCTCTGATGTCACCTCTGGTCTACAAGGTGGGCCCTGCTCCAGCCACATAAGTGGCTTGAGTCCGCCAGGCTTGCTATAGTCCGAGATTGCTGGCATTAGCTGTCCCCTCTGATTAGGAGCTCATTCTCCCCAGCCGCTGCTTGGCTTATTCCTTTCAAGTATTGGCTGAAATTTCACCTCCTTGCTGAAGCATCTCTTCACCACCTGATTAAATCTGCACTCTGAACACTAGGGAGTTTCCAGTACACTGTCTTCTTTCCAAAAGCCCCAGGAGGCTGGGATTCTTGTCTATTTATTTTTCCTCCACTGATAAATTTGCAGTGCCTGGGATGGCGCCTGACACAGAGTAGTTGCTTCATATCTGATGAATGAATGATAAGTGGGGCAGGCTTGAGGGAAGGCTGGAGCAAAGCCAACGCTATCAGAACCAGAAGGAATTTTGATCACTGCGCTTGAGCCTAAAGACTTTCGGACAGCACAAAATTTCATAACTTAACCTAGAGCACAAGATCAGATTCCCCCAGGGGAAGCTGGGATTTCTGCTGAGTATGGTGGTATATGCCTACAATCTTAGCTACTTAGAGGCTGAGGCAGGAGGATCACAAATTTGAGGTCAGCTGGGGAAATTTCACAAGATCCAGACTCAAAATAAGACTTAAAAAAAGGAAGCTTGAATTTCTGCTGCATTGCACAGCATGAACCCTAACTTCTTATTTCTGCCATGAGAAATCAGGGTTTTCTCCTGGTTTGATACTGTGCTGGGTCCTGAGTCCCAGGAATACAAAGACTAATAAAATGCTGTTCCAGATCACAGTGGAAAATAGATAAACACAGGTCATTATTTTAACAATTTATAAAACTGAGATCAACGTTGGCTCAGGCACACTGACTGGGTGTGTCCTGTGACCCTTGGCTGACCATGGCAGGTGGGGCCAAAAGGCAAATGTTGGATTTCTTTCACACCAAAATCCTTCAGTATTTGCTCAACTGCGATGTAGCGAAGGCTCAGTGCTAAGTACATCTTCATAAAGTTGAGCCCAGAATGGGATGAATAAAGTAGTTCACTTCCATTGACAGAAGAGCAGGCAAAATGTTTCAGATTCCTTCAGCAAATTCTTAACCTCCTTTTCATACATTTTTGTAATTTTTAAGGAAGGTAACTTTTTTAAAAAGAGTATAAAACCATTTCAGCTTTGGATAATGAATGACTTGTTTCCAGTAAGTGGCACTGGTTACTGGTTTAAATTTTCAGTCGGTTACGGTTGCATAAACATTAAAATACAGAGTTAGTTTGGGGCTGGAGAGAAGCGTGTTTCTTTCTTGTTTAATCTGAAGGGAGAGCAGCAACCCTCCGGTTCACTGCTTAATACATGACGGAAGCCTGAGCTGCCTGGTGTCTTTTTCTGCTTTATTCCACAATTCTTTTGGTGGTCTTCTACATGGGCAGCTTCCTGCTAATCCACCTTAGTGGAAATCTCCCGTCTTCTTTGAGCCTCAGGATTTTTTTTTTTAATTGTAAAGAAAGCTTAATAATTAGCTTAAAGGATTATTAGGAAGACAAAGTATAGTTTGTGCTGGTCTTTAAGTCTTATTTTTAAAACTGTAGTAAAAGATGCATAACATAAAACTTCTCTTTTTAACCACTGTTAAATATACAGGTTAGCGGGATCAAGTGTATTGTTGTGCAACCGATACTCAACATTTTCATCTTGCAAAATTGGAAGTTTGCTCCTAAAACACCAACTCATTTCCTTCTTCCCTGGCGACTTGGCAACAAGTATTCTCCTTTCTGTCTCTGTGAGTCTGGCTACTCTGGTTCTCTTCTCTTGATGGAATCAGATTGCATCTGTCCTTTCATGACTGGCTTCCTTCACCTGGTGTAATGTCCTCAAGGTTTGTCTGCAGTACAGAAAAGAATAGGCTCTCCTTCCCTTGCTGGTGTCATCCACACCTTCTTTAGCTGTTCCTCTGCTGGTGGACGTTTGGGTGGCTTCTACCTCCTGGGTGCTGTGAATACTGCTACGGGTGTTCAGACATCTCTTTGAAACCCTGCTTTTGGTTTTTTTGGATATATACCTTGAAGTGGGATGGTTGGGTTATAGAGGAGTTCTGTTTTTAATATTTTGAGGAGTTGGCATACTGCTTTCCAAAGGGGACAGACCACTGTACATTTCTACCAGCATTACAAAAATACTTTAGTTTCTCCACATCCTTGCCAAAACTTGTTACTTTCTATTTTTTTTTTGACAGTAGTTTTTAAGTTTGTACCATTTTTAGAAATCATGCTGGGAAGAGTTATTACTGAGATTCTAAAATGGCTATAAAAATTCATATAAATTTATTTACATAGGAAATACAGAATATAAATTTTTAGAAACACATTTATATAAATATAAATCTCTAAACATGTGAACTGAAGCATATCTAGTAAAGATGACCTTACTAAGCATATTTTCAACATCATCAACTAACATACATTGCATTCTTGATATATATGGTAGAACATTGTATTATAATCATAAATTTGAAAGTTACAAAAACATTCTGTATCATGCCAGGTGTCGTGGTGCATGCCTGTAATCCCAGCACTTGGGAGGTTTAGGGAATCGTTTCAAATGTGAGAATCATTGCAAATGTGAGCCAGCTTGAACTACATAGTGAATTCAAGGCCAGGCTGAACTACACCGCAAGACCCTGTCTCAAAAATAAATATTCTACGTCATGTTAAAAATTAAACCAATTCCAAGTCATGAAAACTAAAAAGCATGTGTCTCAGTTTGCTTTGTATTTATCCCCACACCTTGCATTCTTTTAAATCTCCACACCCTGATAGTAAGCATTGAAGAAACTTTGCTCTATCCTTTTTGCGATCTTCTATGCACATATCTCTATTTATATTATCTTTTTTCAGTTAGATTTTATGCCGTGTGTTTTTCTTTTCTTTTTTTTTTTATAATTTTATTTAAAGAGGAAAAAACAAAACAAAATAAAACAGAATAAAGGGTAGCAACCATACAGCATTCCAGGGAAAAAAGGAAAAGTACAACAATAAAACCTAAGAAATTATTACTTGACTAATTACATACTGACTTCTTGGAAATAGCTGCTCAAATTACAAAGTTAAAGCATGTAAAG
>PVJX010034753.1:0-18796 GCA_004027295.1 Dolichotis patagonum | reverse complement strand
GTACAACTAGGGTATCTCCACACTGTTTGATCCCTTATAGGAATCTAATCTGCCTCTCTGTATAAAACACTGTACACTATAAGTGGGAGGGGTGAGGAATTAAACTTTATCTTAGAGCTATAAATAAATCTATTGTTGGAAATGCATGTGAATAGAAGTGCCAGAATTAATCTTTGTCTTTTACAGATGTAGTTTTTTTCAAAAAGAGAATTATACAAAGTGCTCTGTTTTTGTCAACATGCTGCCAGGTTTTGAAATTCTGTTTTTTTTTTTATCCAAACAATAAATATCTTGACAAGTGAGCAACTGAAAATCACGAATACACTTGCAGCTGCATTGAAATCTATATAAATTCTTCTTCAACAACAAAAAAAAAACCAAACAAGGAATAGCCTACTCTAACAAAATTATTTCATTATTTGGGCCTCAAGGCCAAGACAATTAAGCAACAAAATTCTTATATTTCCAGTGAAATTATACACCAGTGTCCAAATTCAAAAAAGAAAACTACAGATGAAATGATGCAAAAAAGACCTACACATAAATTTCAAGAACATAAAGAAGGCATTTTTTCTAAATTTAAAATTTATATTAACAAAAAGAAAAATTCTCAATTCTTTTATATTTTAAAAGTACAAGTAACAACCAGAAAGTAAGCTAAGAGTGGATCCAGGGAAGAATTTAATTACAAAAGATTCAGATCTAAACTCCAGCTTACCTATTTGGAGAACATTGAGGATTATATAAATGGCAAGATTAGTTCCTAAAATCAAAAGATGAAAAAGACCTGAAGTTACATAATAGTAGCAGTAAAGACAAAAACAAAGAGACATAGGATATACATTTTTACACACAGAATTAATGAGACTTACCAGTGAATTAAAGATAGGTACTGACTATCATTTACTTGCCCCTTCAGAGCCCTTCTCCACCTTCTCCTGCTCTATGTTCCAAGAAGTTGACCTCTATGAATCCCCATCAGTGGATCCCATTATTCACCAAAGATGAAAGAAACAGTGACAATAGCACACTTATTCCTTTGGTTCCTTTCTTCACAAGTTGTAGGGTATTCTACCAAAGACCAACACTCCTGTCAGGTATCCCTCTAAAATCCCTATATTTTGTCTTTTTTGTGGTTCATAATAATTTCTCTTATTGTCCCCAGGAGCAGAAATAGTTCACATTTTTTAAAAAGAAATCTATACTTTCTAAAATGCCCTATTCTTGATTTCCCTAAACCTTACTCATTCCTTTCTAAATAGTTCCTTTATAAAATTCAAGAAAATTACCTAAGGTTAAACAAACTATTTTTTTTCTGGCCAGAACTTTCACCAATACAGTGAAATTATGTCTCAGGCCATATGGTATTATATGTCAACTATGACCAGCCCAGATCAGATGACTAATTAGAATTAGTATATGCTGAATCAATTAATACAAATTACACACAGTTAATATTTGGGGTCAAGTCATGGTTAAAACACTTTAAGTATCAAGGAAAGCAAATGATGAGGAATTGTAACATTTATCAATAAGATATCAAGGGTTTATAAGAGAAAGTACAAGTAACAAAAGAAGTCAACAATTTCTGTGAGTTCTTTGATAATTGATAAATACATGTATTATTCAAAGAAATAGTCTATGTATAGCCTTTCACAAAGGTAAAGGGAGAGTTTTATCTATTAAAACTAATATTTTAAAAATTGGAAATTTGACTATGACCAAGTGAGTAAGTGGAAAAATACTGTTCTGAAAAGCAAGTATAAATAAAACAGTCTTAAAAAGAGCAATTTGGGTAGCATTTCAAAAGCACACAATAAGAGAATTGTTTGGACTTAAAAGTGCTAAACTTACCATTGGAATACTGTGAACTGTGGCAGGCTAGGCTGGGAATGCAACTATAATTACCCTCAATCACATTTGAAATTTCTGTCATGTAAGGTGAGCTATGAGGAGTCAAATTTTCTCTGCCTTGGTTGAAAAGGGTTCACTCAATTTGAAGAAGTGTGTGTGCTACCCACTTCAATCAACAATGACAGTGGAAATCACTTATCGAAAACCATCTAACAAGGGTGAGTGGCAAAGAGTACAACTCTGTGAACCTAAATTCCAGAGCTAGTTGGGAAAACTAATTTTCTGGCCAACACTATGTATATCCACAATGGAGGCAAAAATACCCAAAGGATTCAAAGACTACATAGCTATTTGAACATGTATCCTGAGGTTACATGCATAAGCCTAACAAAGGCCTAAGGAGAAGTAAAGTCTGGGAATAATGTTAAACAAAAAAGACATTCAGAAAAACAGAAAAGTGTGGATAATGGTCACATGCAATAACAGTCAATAACAACTATCTCTGAATGTCAAAGAAGCTGTATTTAACAATGTCTTTAAAGTATATATTAGACATATATTTTAAAAAACTAAGGAAAATAAATGTTTAAAAACTTACAGCATGACAGTATGAATTCACAAGTAGAGTTTCTCAGTAAAGATATATAAAGTATAAGAAAATCAAATGGAAATCCTGATGTTGAAGAGTATAGTAACTCAATGGAAAAAAAGAAAGGAAAAAAGATAAACTGTTGATCTGAGATATAATAAAAAAGAACAAGTACCCCTGGGGATAAAAACAATAGAAATTATCCAACCTGATAAATGGGGAAACTTTCTAAGAAAAATGAAATAAGCTTCAGAGATCTGTGCTATATCAAATTTACTAACACAGAGACACACAGACAGACAGACAGACAGACAGACAGACAGACAGATAGTTATTGGAGTTAGCCCAAGAAGAGAGGTGAGAATGAAAAGGGAAGAAAAAATTTCATTGCCTAAAACTTTTTAAATATAATGAAAAATTTAAATTTCAAAAAGATTTTAATAAACTCCATGTAGAAAAAAATAAAGAAAATATATCTACAGTTAAACTGTCAAAAACCAAACATAAAGAGAACATTTTGAAAGGAGTAGAAAGAAAAATACTTTATTTTATTGGGTTACTTTAAGAAGTAACCCAATAAAATAAATAGCTGACCTTTCTTCAGACATAATGGAGGCCAGAGGCAGCGGAATGGCATATTCTGAAAGTTGGAGGCCATATGGGGGTAATAGCAATAAAAAATTCCATACACACCCAAACTATTCACACAAGAAGAAAGAAAATTAAGACAGTCCTAGAAAATGAGTGAGAGCATTTCTCATTAGCAGGTACACCAAGCAAGAACTATTAAAGAAAGCCCTTCAAAGAGAAAGAACATAATACCTAGTAGTAAATTCAATCTACAATAAGAAATGAAGAACATCATAAACTTGTGAATAAGAACTATATGATTTCTTTTTTTCTCATCTGTATTTGTCTCTGAAAGCTATAGATTATGTAGAATATGTAAAGAAAAATTTATACACACTGTTGTTTTGTGTCTTGGTTGGTGATACCACTAACTGGACTATTTTTAATAATGTAACATAGACTTGGTAGCTTAAAAAAATCAAAATATTGCTATGCTAACCTCTTGGAAAGACTGAATTAAAAAAAATTGTCAGATAAGAAAAGGAAGATGAGATGTCATTACTGATGCAGAAATGAAAATATTAAATAGAAATAAGATAACTGTACACCAACAAGTAAGCAAATTTGATAAAATTTATAAATTATAATAGAGAAGAAAAGTTTAAAAATTTCAAGATCCTCTAAATAGAAATATAATAGGAAATAAATATCATTAATTATTTAACATCTTCCCATGCAGTGAATTCTGTCAAATTATTAAAGAAAAAATAATACCAATATTTCACGCAATCATCCAGGTAGTAATAAAGTGTAAGCCCAGTATTACTCTACAACCAACAAGCCAAGGAATATCACCACAAGAATACTACATACAGGTTAGGGGCCAGGGATTTAGCTTAGCAGTATAAAGTGCCTGCTTGGCAATCACGAAGTCATGACTTGAATTCCCAGTACCAAGAAAGTGGGGGGGGGGAGAGAATACTACCAGCTAACATATCTCATGATCAATGACTTATAAAATCATTTTCAAAAATTGTCAAACTGAATCCAGGAAAATATTGAAAGTATAATATAATATAAATAAGTTAGATTCATTCCAGGAATGCAAGGCTGCTTGCCAGAATTCATTTAATGTAATACATCATAAAATTTAAAAGGTATAAAAACTCTATGACAATATTAATATGTGAAAAAATATAAGGTGACATTCAACAACCATGCACAATAAAGCTCTTGACATATTATGAATAAAAGGCAACTTGTTCAAACTGAGAAGGGCATAAATGTAAGAACTACAGATAACATTACACATAATAAGAAAATTAAACCTTCCTCTTTAAGATCAAGCACAAAATGAAGTAATTCTTGCCATTAAAATTTAATACTATCACAAAGCTTCTAGCTAGTGAAATATTAAAGAAGAGAGATAGAGACAGAGACAGAGAAGATATTATTGGGTTGGAAGAGGAAAGGCCCATGAGTTAAAAGTAGAAACTGCAAGTGCAAGCAAGAATGATATTAATAACTTGATTTTATCCTAATGATACTTTATTTCAGATCTTACTTTAAGAGCTGTAAGATAAGCTCCAGTCATTTTAAGACATGAAACTTATGACATTTCTTACAGAAGCAACAGGAAATTAATACATATATCTGACCGGACAAAGAAAAGTTATTGAAAGTGTCTACAGACATGCCACGATTTGGAAGTAGTTTGGATGCAGCTGACACTATTTCGTGAACTCACATTGTTTTAGATTTAATTTTCTGTTTCCTTAAATTTCTGTTTCTCGTAAATGCTAAAATTCCTAGCTAATCAAAACCACATAATGATTTATCATATGATTCCACATGATTAGAAAAAATCTGTACACTGCCTCTCTGGAAATACTGCTATTTTTAGAAACTGGACTAACTCAAAGTTGAAACTCCTCACCCTGGTAGGACTTCATCTGCCAGCAGCAAAGCTTGCTTGTATCTGTTCTGGGCCTCAGTGAGTGTTTCTCACTGTTCTGCCACAACAGTTTGTCTACCAACAGCTCATGCATTTAAGGCTTTATCTTTAGTTTAATTACATAGAGTTGTGTAGATCCTCTAAGGAATAAGTGTAATGGGGACCCTTAGGTAATTGGGGGCACTGCTCTCAGAAAGGATATGGTAGTCTTCAGCGGACCCTGAAATAGTTTTTTTAAGAACACGTCCCCCCCCCTTTTTTTTTAAAGACTAAGCCTGACCACTGAATCACTCTCAAATTTCTTGTCTTGAGATGTGATCTCTTCCTCCCACATGTATTACCACCACTGTGATACCATCCACCATGAGGTATTTACCAGTGCAAAGAAAAGGCTGCCAGGATTATACTCTTGAAATTCCATAACTGGAGCTAAATTAACCCTTTTTCTTTATAAACTTATCCAGCCTCAGGCATTTTGTTACAATAACAAAAATGGAATAGCAAAGAAAACTGATACAGAGGAGTGGAATTGTTATAATCACTATACCTGAAAATATAGAAGCAGTTTGAAAATAAGTTATGAAGACAGGTTGGAAGAATTTGGAGAAGCAATACAAACACAGCCTGAAATTCTGTAAATAGAGCATAATGAATGATTCTATTGGGATCTTAGAAAACCAGATTAGGGAACTAGTCCTAGATAAAATGAGAATTCTGTTGGAAATCAAAGAAAAGGCTATCATTGTTATACTATTACAAAGAATTTGGCTACATTGTGACAATACCCTAAACTTTATAAAAGTCTGAAGTTAAAAATAATGGACTAATTTATCTCATAAGGAGATTTTAAGCAATAAAGCATTCAGATGTGTTATTCTAGACACTTGAAATTTACAGTGAGAATATAGAGCAACAGGAAAATAAATGAATGCTGAATCTTTTTTTGTTTGTTTTTGTTACTGGGGATTGAACTCATGAACTCACACTTACCAGGCAAGTGCTTGAGCCAACTAAGCTAAATCCCCAGTCCAGAAAAATAGCATGGCAGAGATGAGGCGGAGAAGGTTGGCCATAGTAGCTAACATGGATGGCCTAGATACACTAATAAAAAGAAACACAGGCAGAGTGGATCAGGAGATAGGGTCCATTGAGATGTCTACATAAGAAATATAATTAATCTGAAAGAAGGATTATGCACTGAAAAGTTAAAGATGAGAAAATAATGCTGCATGTGACAGGGAACCAGAAAAAAGTGGGGGTAGCTCGCCCTTCAGCTGCAGATTGGTTGGAAAGACATAACACTTTTACACAATGGAGAACTACTCAGCTATAAGGAAGGAAAACTTTGAGGCTCTTCTAGGTAAATGGATACACCTGAGACCAAGCTCCAGGTAAAAAGGTTGACAACCACTTGGGTAAATAGCCGGTTGCCTCCCTAATCTAAAAACTAAAGGAGTTAGTGCAATACAAAATGTACAATGTACTCTGTGAAAGTAAAATGGGAGGAACCGTGTAAAAAGGGGAGGCAGAGGACATTGTTAATCTGGATCATGATTTGAAACCCATAGTGTTTTCAACATTCTGTTTAGTTTCGTTACATTCTGTTTCAGTTTGTCTACTTGTGCTAGATTTGAGGGCATGGACAGCTAGCCCAAAGAGAGCAGGGTATACTATGGTAACCATTTTTAATTTCCTATTAACTTAATCTGGAGCCTTGTATTGCTTTCACTGTCTTGTGTAACTGATTTTATTTGAATCTGTTTTGTATGATCACTGTCTTGTCCTGACTGATTTTATTCAAATCTGTTATGTTTGATAGTATCAAGAGTACAGGCAACTACTCAGAGGCCAATAATATTCACTATGATATCCATTCTGGTTTGACTATTACCTTCTTTTGAAGTCCTAAATGTCTGCAATGTTTTGTTTTTATTGATTCTGTTCTGTGCTGCTATGTTCAATTTTATTGGGCCTGATGATATAGGCAATTCTATTGAAAATAACAAGAGACATCATGATAACCATTGTAGATCACCTTGCATTTTGGGTTTAAGTCTTGTACTATATCCATCCTTTTGTTTGGACTGACCTCATTTTGTTTTTTCTCAGTTGGTTTTATTCTCTTCAAAATAAAAATAATAAAATAAAATAAAAGCCAACACTTAAAAAAGAAAATAAATAAAAAGATATAGAGAAGTTGCAGCCTGGAAAGCAAAATACATATTGAGGGAATAGCCAAGCCACTGCTTGCTACAGATCAACAGGAATGCTAACCATCATGCCAATTGGGAAACTTCAATAAGGATATCTCAGGAATCCAAAAGGCAGGCCCTCTCATCTCAAATCTGGGATCCTTTATAGGGCAGAACTGATTCAGGAACTAAGCCTGATATATTCCCCATACATTCAAGATTTATTTTCCTGTTTTAAGCCAGTTAAGAAATCCATGACTGCAACTTTAGTTTATACCCAGACATAGTTCTTGCTCATGGAAGTTCTTCATGATATGCATAGGGGGCTGGTTTTCCAAAAGAGTAAAATGAAAGTAGTGGATTCATGGTATCTTACATTGAGCTTTCAAAGGAAATGTGGAAGGTAAATCAGAAGTCTGCTACAAGTCAGAACTCCTGCAGACAGGCTTCAGTGAGGTGATGTCTAGAAAACACATGGAAGTGGAACTGCAGTGGGGATCCCAGAACGCAAGAAAAAAACCCAAAATGTATTAGAGGTGAAGCTGCAGGAAGAATGCGAAATAAAGAAAAGAGAGCAAACATATGGCCTATGACCAACAAAGTTGTAATAAAGGGACTGTCCAGGGCCTGGGGGCCCACCACTTGGTGCAATATGCACAAGATGGCAAACTTAGAGCTTTATGATTTAAGGCTGAGCCTTCTGAGCTTCACTCTTTGGGCCAACTACTCCTTTCAACTTCTCTATTCTTCCTTACTAGAATAAAAATATTTTACTTTATTACTTTGTTCTTGCCTGGCCATTTTATCTTGGACATAATGCAACTTGTTTTCTGTTTTTGTTTTGTTTTGTTTTGTTTTTACTGAGGTCCACCATTGGGAAGAGTTTGCATTGTAAGCATTTGAACTTAGACTTTTGAATGATTTAAGGTTTGGGAGCTACCAGAGATAAAATTTTGCATTAGAGGATAACAAGAAACCTTAAAGAATAAGGATGAAATATTATAGTTTTGATATAGTTAGTTCTCGTGGGACTCCCAGATTGTTAGAAGAACTATTATAAAAACCTGAGCCTGACCCCTGAATTAATCCTTAAATTTTGTCTCAGGTGTGATCTCCTGTTGCCGTTGTGATGTCACCCACCATGAAGTCTTCACCAGCATCATGCACTGTAACTTCTGGAATCTGATTAACAAACTTTTTTTAAAAAAATAAAGCTACTGAGCCTCAACAGAGATCTAACAAAATATCAACAATGATAAGAGAAATGTTCTGTGATTTTAGGTTAGGCAAATAGTTCCTAGTCATGGCATCAAAACAACCTATAGGAAAATAGTGATAATTAATTTTATCAAAATTTTAAAGTGCAATAAACAATATTGGGATAAGGATATAGCTCAAAGGAACAGCATCTAACATACCATAAGCCTTGACTTCAATTCTCAGCAGCTAATAAACACAAATATTAAAATGAAATATACTCCTAAAATTGGGCATATAGAGAGATTTCTTAAGAAAAAAGTGAAAACCTCGTATCAATAGAGCCAAAAACAAGAACCACATGATCATTTCTATAGATGAAGAAAAAGCTTTTGATAAGGTCCAACACTTATTCATGATGAAAACCTTACAGAAAATTGGAATAGATGGTCTTTACCTCAATATGACAAAAGCCATCTATGACAAACCAACAGCCAGCATCACATTAAATGGCCAAAAACTGAAAGCCTTTACCCTAAAATCAGGAACAAGGCAAAGATGTCCATTATCACCATTCCTATTCAATATAGTGCTGGAAATACTAGCCAGAGCAATTAGAAAAGAGAGAGAAATAAAAGTAAGGATAGGAAAAGAAGTTAAATTATCTTTTTTTTTTTTTTTTTGGTACTGGGGATCAAACTCACAACTGTGTGCTTGCAAGGCAAGCGCTTATGCCACTGAGCTAAATCCCCAGCCCAAATTATCATTATTTACAGATGACATGATACTCTACATAGAAGATCCCCAAAACTCCAATGAAAGACTCCTAGGTATAATAAATAAATTCAGTAATGTAGCTGGATACAAAGAAACACTCAAAAACCAATAGCATTCCTATAAACAAACAACAAAAACATTGAGAGAAAAATAAGAGAAGCCACACCCTTTATAATAGCATCCAAGAAAATGAAATATGTGGGAATTAATCTAACAAAAGAAGCAAAAGATCTATTCAGGGAAAATTATAATACCCTGAAAAAATAAATTGAAGAGGAGCTCAGAAAATGGAAACACATCCCTTGTTCATGTTTCACAAACATTGTGAAGATGGCCGTTCTCCCAAAAATGTTATACAGATTTAATGCAGTCCCAATGAAAATACCACTAGCATACCTCAAAGATCTAGAGAAATCACTCCTAAAATTCATCTGGAACCAGAAGAGACCTAGAATAGCAAAGGCAATTCTAAGCAACAAAGGCAAGGCAGGAGGCATCACAATCTCTGACTTGAAGTTATACTATAAAGCTACTTTAATAAAATCAGCATGAAACTGGAATAAAAACAGACCTGAAGATCAATGGAATAGATTAGAAGATACAACCACAACTACAAAGACACTCAGCTACCTTATCTTTGATAAAGGGGCCAAACACATCCACTGGAAGAAAGATAGTCTCTTCAATAAATGGTGCTAGAAAAACTGGCTCTCCATACATCAACAATTAAAACTAGACCCATGCCTATCAACATGTACTAAACTAAAGTTTAAAAGGATCAAATATCTAGATATTAAAACAAACATTAAATATATTAGAAGACAAATATGTAGAAATCTTGATGACTTAGGGATAGGTAGAGAATTCATGAACAAGAATCAAACTGCATGTGAAATGCTTCACAAATCAACAACTGGGATCGCATTCTATTACACAGTTTTTACATGTTGAAAGATATCTCCTGTATAGTGAAAAGAAAACCCACAAATTGGGAAAAAAATCTTAGTGAACTGCCCCTCAGACAAAAGACTTCTGTCCAGAACATATAAAGAATTTTAAAAAATCAGATCCCCAAAATTCAAAGACCAATTCCAAAAATGGGCATCTGAGATGAATACACAGCTCTCAGATGAAGAAATACAAATGGCAAATTAATACATGAAAAAATGCTCAGCATCATTGGTCATCAGAGAAATGCAAATGAAAACAGCACTGAGGTTCCATCTCACTCCAAAAAGAATGGCCAGGATAAAGAAAACTACCAACAAGAAATGCAAAGAGGCTGCATTGAAAAAGGAACTCTTCTGCACTGTTGGAGGGAGTGTAGACTGGTGCAACCACTGTGTAGGTCAGTCTGCAAATTCCTCAAAAAGCTAGGTTTGGAAAGTCCCATTTGACCCAGCTATTCCACTTATGGGAATGTTCCCTGAAACACTGAAAACATCATACCGCAGTGATATATGTGCACCCATATTTATAGCAGCACAATTTGTAATAGCCAGATCATGGAAACAACCTAAATGCCCATCAACTGAGGAATGGATAAAAAAGATGTAGTACCTTTATACAATGGAGTACTACTTAGCTATAAAGAAAGATAACATTGAGATATTTATAAGTAAACGGATGCAACTCGAGACCATACTCAAAAGTGAAATAAATTAAACTCACATGTGTAAATACCATACAGTCTCCCTAGTGTAAGAAATTGTAAGAGTATATAAGATACCAAAAACTCAATAAACACAGTGAACGGACAAGAATCTGCTTAAAGAGGAAAAAATAATATCTCAGGGAAAACGAGGAAGAAGAAAAGAAAGGGAAAAGAAAAAATATCTAAAATTATATAAACACACTTAGGATAGCTAAGATGATTGTGCTACAAACTGTAAGTTCCTGGAACAAAATAGTTAACATTCATAGGATTGGAACAATTGTACATGTTATTGTATGGTGATCTGAGGAACTCTTGAAGATCATTATGTAAAATAATGATCCTAGTTGCACTCATACCACCCCATTTTGAAGGCCTATATTTTCAGTGTTCTGGCCTCTTTGCTACTGGTGTTTATATGTCTTTTTCATTTTCTGTTTTTCTAGGAATTTGTTTTGTTTTGTCTTGGTTTTTTTTCCTCTAATACAGAAATAATAGGTACACATGTAGAGACTCATGCATGCGTAGAACTTCTAAATAGTTTATGAGAATCAATTATATAATGCACAATGCAATTAACAACTACTTTGAAGAAAAAGAGACACTAAGGTACCTAGTACTGATTCTGTAGCATCATGATGTGAAATCCAGCAATACTATTATTCTTTGTTCAGAGTGATTTTAGTCTGTTTCGTTTTGTTTAATTTCAATATACGTGAAGGAATGGACAGCTATTTTGAAGACAATGAGTGTCATTATGGCAGCCATTGTTGACTTCCCTTATTGTCTGGTCTTGAAGACCTAAAATGCCTTGATCATCCTGTTCAGATCAGTTTTATATGATTTTTGTTTCATATTAATTCATTGTATATGAAGATATGGACAATTATTTGGAACAAAATAAGAGACAATGTCATAGACAGTGAAGATCTCCTGTTGTCTTGCTTTGAAATCTGTGTCTCTTACATTGTATTCTTATGATCTGTTGTGTTCTGTTTAATTTTACCCCCTTTAAAATAAAATTATTAAAAATTTTGGGGCTATTACAATTAACAAGAGAACTGGAAAACCCATGATCCATATTTACCTGGACAGGAAACAGGAACGCCCAAAGGTGATTGCACAGTGTCCTATGAAGATCCACTGACTGCCAAGGCTGCTGAGGAGTGGTTTTATGTAAAAGATTTTTCAGTGAAGCAAACTTAAAGTCTCCCTTGCTAGGAAGAAGCCTCCAGTGAACAGAATGCAAGGCAGTTTGTCACCCTGTGAAGGCAGAGGGATGTCACCATCACTCTGTGGAGGTCCAGGTGTCCCAGAAGGTCCTGGGGGATTCATGGGTTGCATGGGAGACCATGGAGGAAATAAGAAGGCTTCCCTCCAAGAGGTCCCCGGGATTGCTGAGGAAACCCCTCTGGAGGAGAAAATAGCCAGCACCAAGCTGGAGATTGTGAATGTCCAAATCCAGGTTGTGGAAACCACAACTTCACCTGGAGAACAGAAAGTAACCAGTACAAGTCCCCAAAACCTGAAAACTTCTTGCACTATTTTTCTCAATCCCAGGTGGCAATCATGGCAGAGGTGGCCCTGTTGGCAAGCAGGGAGGACGAGGTGGCCTCATGAATGGCAGTGGTCCTGGTGGAATGTTCAGAGGTGGCCCTGGAGGAGACAGAGGTGGCTTCTGTGGTGGCCATGGCATGGACCAAGGTGGTTTTGGCAGACTAAAATGAGGTATTCTAGGTTGGCGCCCTGGACCTTTGATGGAACAAATGGGAGGAAGAAAAGGTGAATGTGGCGGATCCAGAAAAATAAAGATGAACACCATCAGGAGTGCAGAGATCAGCCCTACTACATGCTGAGACATCCACAGACTTGCTCTCACTACCAGATTTATTTTTAAAACTAGAAAATATTTTAAATTTATAATTCTGTATTTATAATGTTGGCCACAACATTACAATTATGCCTTTCTGTACCTTAGTATTTTTTTACTAAAAATTTCTGAAGAAACATTAAAAGAAGTTAAATGCTAGTGTGCTGAGTAGTTTTTTTTTTTTTTTCCTTTTTTTAAGATGGTTAAGATTTAACAATGGAAATACTTGTAATCATGCTCAGTTATCATTGTGGAAAACCAAGACTGCCTCTAAAAATAACAGTTTTCATGGTTGTGATTTTTTTTAAAATAAAATTCTAAATGTTTATAAATAGCCAAAAAAAGTACAGCAGTACTTTTATTTTCTTTTATTTTTTAACATTATAACCAAGTATGGTGGTACCATCCTGTAATGCCAGCACTCAGAGACAGTAAGACAGAGAGTATAGTATTTTGACTCCAGCCTGGACAACTGAGTGTTTTAAAGATACCTGTAAAGATTTAGAGACTTAAAATTAAAAAAATAAAATTTAAAAGCTGGATATGTAGCACAGTGCAAAGACAGTGGGTTCAATCCTCTGTACTACTAAAAAGTCACTAGAAAGTATTAACAGTGGAACAGGCAGGAGAATGATGCAGAAATATTTAAAACAAATCAATTGAAATATCAAGTCAGGGAACAGGTAGGTGACAAGCTTGAAGAAAAATGAGCAAACCCTTAGTGCATACCAGGAATTCCAGAGGGGGGAGGAGAAAGCAGAAAGAATATATAAAGAAATAATGTATGGGCCCAGCAACTCCAAGAAGCTGGAAAGCTGCAGTGATCCACACAGTGCCAGCTAAAAACCCACACAGCATACTCCACCTAACCTTGCAGCCTTGGTGTGCCACTCAGAACCCCAAGTAGCCCTGCCCAGCAACCCCAAGCATCCAGGGAGCCTTGGTATGACATTTGGGTACTAGTATGACCCTGCACAGTGACATCAAGCAGCTTGGGAACTTCTGTATGCCATTGGGTAGTGGTAGGGCTCCATCTAATAAGCTCAATCAGACAAGGAGCCTGGGCGTGCCATGTGGGGGCATGCTCAGGGCCCATCCAGGGCACTGCACTCATTCTTGGAACCTTTGAGTGCTGACAGGACCTGGCAAGGCCTCTCTAATGATCCCCCCCCCCAGCTGAGGAAGCCCCTGCCAGCAGAGACAACCATCCTCAACCCAGGAGACAACAGAGACTTTGCATTCAGCTGCCCTAGGATTACAGGACAATAACAAAACAAAAGAGCAAGATGCAATCACAAACCTCCAGCCCAACCCAAACAAGCCTAGGAGACATGGACATAGGAGAAAGTGTAAGCTATACACATGAAACTTCTGAAATGATAGTGACTAAAGTAAAGAAACAACCCCATGATGTTGTAAAGGAAATCAGATCAGAAATAATCTCCCAAGTAAAACAAGAAATGATAAATGTAATGAAAGAAATGCTGAACACATCTAAAGAAGACAGTTAAAAAACAGAACAGCTCTGCCAAGGGATGGAAATCTTGAATGAACAATATAAGAAAGATGAGGATGCATGAAACAGATTCAAAGATATCTAGAAAATCAAAAATTCCATCAAAAGGTGGCAGAAGCACCTAAAAGAAAATAAAGATAGACTTTCAGATCTAAGAGACAGGATTGCAGCTAGTAAATAGGAAGGGAAACATTTTTTAAAATTAACAAGGAATAAGAAATAACAAAGAGTTGCAAGACAATATAAAGAAAAGCAATGTATGATTTATATGTGTAAATGAAAAAGGTGACAACACAAATTATATAAAGACTATTTACAGATATAATGACAGAAAATTTCCCAAACATGGGAAAAGAAACTGACATAAAGGTAGGTGAAGCACACAGAACTCCAGTTAGCCAAAACCAAAATAAATCTATACCAAAATATATAACAATCAACATCCCAGAAATTCAACATAAGAACATAGTATTAAAAAATGTTAGAGAAAAGAAACAAATCACCTATAAAGGAAAGCACATCAGAATCACAGGGGACTTCTCAACACAATCATGTCAAGAAGAACATGGAGTGAATTATTTCAAATCCTAAAGGAAAATGACTTCCAACCCTGGTTGATGTACCCTATAAAATTATCCTTAAAAATCAATGGAGAAAGAAGTTACTTTCATTACAAAGAACAGCTGAAGATCTTCATGACCACCAAACCAACTCTACAAAGAAAGATATTCTAAATAGGCATAAAAATAACTATGACTTCAAGAACACCAACAGAAAAAAAAAAAAACACCATGCAGGTAAAACAACTAAACAGACAGTACAGGTAAAGAACAAACAGCAGAAAGATAATATGACAAAAATAAGCCAATATATATTATTTATAACCATTAATGTAAAAGGGCTTAATTTGCCAAGATCAAGAAACCCATCAGTAACAAATGCCAGAGAGGCTGTGGGGAAAAAAGAACTCTTCTGCTCTGTTGGTGGGAGTCTAGAATGGTGCAACCACTATGAAAATCAGTGTGGAGGATCCTCAAAAATCTGGGATTGGAGGTCCCATTTGACATAAGTATTCCACTTTTGGGCATATTCCCAGAACTGAAAACATCATACCAAGGTGATATTTGCACAGCCATGTTTACAGCAGCACATTTTGTAATGGCTAAATCTTGAAAACAACCCAAATGCCCATCAACTGAGGAATGGATAAAAACAGATGTGGCATTTTTATACAATGGAATACTATTCAGCTATAAAGAATGACCACATTGAGGCTTTTATAGGTAAATGGATGAGGCTTGAGACCATACACATAATTGAAATAAATCAAACTCACATTTGTATCCCTAGTGGAAGAAACTGAAAGAGTAAATAGGATCCAAAATCTTCAATAAATATTGTGAAAGGGCAAGAAACTGCTCAAAGAAGAAAATATAACTCAGAGATAAGGAAAAGTAGAAAGAAAGGGAGAAGAAAAAAGATATAAATTTATATATACACACTTAAGATTATTAAGATGATTGTACTACTAATTCTGTTAGTTCTTGCAACAAAACAGTTAACATAAATAGGTAACAGTTTTGCATGACTATATCTGGTAATTCAAGTAAGCCTTTCTATGAAAACTATGCAAAACAAAATAAAAATTAGTTACACTTCTACCACCTTGTTTTGAAAGCCTATATTGTTATTGTTATTGTTATTGTTATTGTTATTGTTATTGTTATTGTTACTGTTTTGGGCTGTTTGTTATAGTTATTTATTTGACTGTTGCTTCTTATTTTTCTTATACTTTGCTGTGTTTTGTTTTTCCTTCTAATACAAAAATGATAGATGTACATATGACTTATATATACTGAGAACTTCACCTAAAGAATTCATAAGAATTGATTTTAGTATGTCTGATGGTATAAACAGTAACACTGAACAAAATGAGACCTCATGGTAGCCATTGCTGATTTCCTATCATTTGTTTGGAAGTTTATAATGCTTTTATTATTGGTTTTGATTGGTTTTAGTCTGTTTTCAATTATTTGATATCAATATATGTGATAGACAGCTATTTTCAACAAAACAAGAGCCATTATGGTAGCCATTATTGAGTTCCTATTGTCTGGTTTTGAAGACTCACAAGGCTCTCATTCTTTTGCTTTAATTATGTTTACACTATTTTGTTTTGTATTTAATTATTATGTGTGACGGTATGGACAACTATTTTGAAGAAAACAAAAGACATTATGGTAGCCAATGTTGATTTCCTGTTGTCTTGTTTTGAAGTCCTTTGTTATTTGTATTGTTTTATTCTGATCTATTTTGCTCTGTTTTGTTTTGTTTTATTCTTTATTTTTTTTTCTTCTGTTCAGCCATTTCATATAGGAGGAGGACACTGAAAAGCCCTCCCTCTTCAGATCATGGCAACTTTCATCTATCCCATAAGCATAACCACAAAATCTATCACAGGAGAAAATGTGGTAGTCAAATGGGAAATGTTTTATTCTTTAAAAGATGAATGTTAATGTCTTCAAACTCTGAGAAGGTCATTTAGGATAGCAATGTATGGCATAACCAAACTAAAGTATATGAGGGAGACCAGCAGTAATCAATTAATTAAAAAACAAGCAAACAAAAAGACAAAGGTTCAAAAAAGCATACTGAAAGAAACCCCAATGGAGAGAAGCTGGAATAACCTGAATAATAAACTAAATACTACAGTGTTAGAGTATAGCCCAAGGTATAACAAAGTATCCAACTACTCTTGGAAGACAATTTGGCAATTTCTTATAAAGCTTTCCATACCTTTAACATGTGATCCAGCAATTGTATGTCTTTTGAATGAGTTGAAAATTTATGTCTACATAAAAATCTACATGCAGATGTTAATAAAAGATTTATTCATAATTACCAAATTTGGAAAGAAGCACAATTTTCTTCAGCAGTTGAATGGATAAACTGTAATATATCCACACTATGAAATATTATAAAATGATAAAAATGAAAGACAAAAATGCTAAAGATTCATGAATACATTTAGAGATAAATAAATGGAAAAAAATAGGTAAATGAGGAGGAAGAGATGAATCACTGTGCATAAGAATTCCTAATAATTTACGTATATACTTTTCACTTGAGCATGTGAAACAATACTCATCATTCCTTAAATATAAGCTGGACATTATAACTTCATTCAAAACAGTACAGAGACACATGAGAGGGACCAGCGGGTCTAACCGGACTACTTCCAGTGAACTCCAAGCAGGAAGCAGGGTCCACCCCTGGGCCCTGACTGCGTGTGCCCCAGGGGAATTCCAACACAAGGGGCAAACTTGGAACTCTGCTCCCAGGCAGTAAGACCATGCCCTGTGTCTGAAACTACCCCAAGATGAATGAACCTTGGACTACAGTGGATTATCTGTGCTAGTTTGAAAGAAGATTAAGTGACTGCCTCTCCAAAACAGAAGATCTCAGCTAGGTCCAGTCATTGTGCTGAATATGCCCTTAAAGTAGAGGTGTACAATGGGTAAATAGGGCCAGTTTTAAAGCTCCCTCCGACTAACTGTAAGATTTTGGTGAGTCTGACAAGAGTGAGGGTGACACCTTCCTACACACAGAAAACATCAGGCAGAGTGAGGAGTGTGCCGATAAGGACTTCCCCAATTTGAAGAAAATCAAAAGGGTTTATGAGACACACAGGCACACATTAGGGACATAGTAGGGCCTCAGATGACACAAATGCTATAGGCATGGAGACTTGGTGACCTGGAATAACCTGAAGATAAAGTACTCGCAGGAACTAAAAGTTGACCTACATCAATACTATTAGGCTTGTCAGCCCAGGAAGAACATAGGACTCACACAACAGGCCCTGCAGCAGGAAGTCAGGTGACTGGCCACCTATTCATTGTGGGACCCAGCAACTGGACAAACATCAACCTTAGAGTAGGACCCCAAGATACACACTACCAACAGTTGACACTAGTGGGTCTGAAGGACCAAACACTAACTCGAAAATAGAAATGGCAAAACAAAAAAGCAAAATGCAGTCTCCAACATCTAGTCCACAAGGAGCAAGTACAGGAGAAACTGAAATAGAGGACTCCAAAAGAAACATACCAGAAATCTCTGAAATGACAGCGAATGATATATAAAAACAACTCCGTGAGGCCATAGAGGAAATCAAATTAGAACTACTCTCCCATGTAAAGATAGAAACAACAACCTTAGTAAAGGAGTTGCTGAGCACAGCTAAAGAAGATATAGAGAAAAAAGTACAGGAACATGGGAAACTGATTAAAATCTTGAATGAACAATATAGAAAACAAGCAGAATTCATGAAGCAAACTGAAAGAGACATCACAAAAACAAAACATTCTATTCAAAGCGTGCAAAACTGTTTAAATAAAGATGAGGATAGGATATCAGACCTTGAGACAGGAGCACAATTAGTGATCATCAAAGGATAGAACTTTTAAAAATAACAAAGCAGCATGAAATGACAATCCAGAAGCTTCAAGATGATGCCAAGAGTAACAATATAAGATTAATAGGCATTAGTGGAGACATTGGAGTCAATGAAAATGACATAACTAAAATATTCACAGAAATAACAGGAGAAAAGTTCCCAAA
>PVJX010034752.1:0-18706 GCA_004027295.1 Dolichotis patagonum | reverse complement strand
GACATGCAGAAACTCTTTAATAAGATGTGGTCGCAGTTATTGATTCTGGGAAGTACTTCCCGTGTACTTTGGTTCTTGTTCATGAATTCTCTTCCTACCCCTATTTCTTTGAGGTTTTTACCTACTTTGTCTTCCAGTAGTTTTAATGTTTCTGTTTTAATATTTAGATCTTTGATCCATTTAGATTTTAGTTTAGTGTATGGTGATAGACATGGGTCTAGTTTTAGTCTTCTGCATATGGAGAGCCAATTTTTCCAGCACCATTTGTTACAGAGACTGTCATTCTTCCAGCAATCATGTTTGGCCCCTTTATCAAAGATGAGGTGGTTGAGTGCATTTGCGGTTGTGCTTGTATCTTCCAATCTATTCCACTGATCCTTGGGTCTGTTTCTATTCCAGTACCATACTGAATTTATCACTGTAGCTTTGTAGTATATTTTCAAGTTGGGGATTGTGATGCCTCCTGCCTTGCCTTTGTTGCTTAGAATTGCCTTTGCTATTCTAGGTCTCTTCTGGTTCCAGATGAATTTTAGGAGTGATTTCTCTAGATCTATGAGGTATGCTATTCATATTTTGATTGGGATGGCATTGAATCTGTATAGTAATTTTGGGAGAATGGCCATTTTTACAATGTTTGTTCTTGCTATCCATGAACAGGGGATGTCTTTCCATTTTCTGAGGTCCTCTTTGATTTCCTTTTTCAGGGTATTATAATTTTCCCTGTATAGCTCTTTTACTTCTTTCGTGAGGTTAATTCCTAACTATTTCATTTTTTAGATGCTCGTGTAAAGGGTGTAGTTTCTCTTATTGCTCTCTCATTACTTTTGTTGTTAGTGTATAGAAATGCTATTGATTTTTGTGTATTGACTTTGTATCCGGCTACCTTGCTGAATTTGTTAATTATATCTAGGAGTCTTTCAATAGAGTTTTGGGGGTCTTCTATGTAAAGTATCATGTCATCTGCAAAGAATGATAATTTAACTTCCTCTTTTCCTATATTTACTCCTTTTATTTCTCTTTCCTGTCTTATTGCTCTGGCTAGTATTTCCAGTACTATGTTGAATAGGAGTGGTGATAATGGATATCCTTGTCTTGTGCCTGATTTTAAGGTAAAGGCTTTCAGTTTTTGACCATTTAATGTGATGTTGGCTGTTGGTTTGTCATAGATGGCCTTTACCATATTGAGATAAAGACCTTCTATTCCAATTCTCTGTAAGGTTCTTATGAATGAGTGTTGGACTTTATTAAAAGCTTTTTCTGCATCTATAGAGACAATCATGAGGTTCTTCCTTTTGGCTCTATTGATATGGTGGATTACATTTATTGTTTTGCATATGTTGAAGCATCCCTGCATTGCTGGAATGAATCCTACTTGGTCATGGTATATAATCCTCTTGATGATTTGCTGCATCCTGTTTGCCAATATTTTATTGAGAATTTTTGCATCTATGTTCATCAGGGAGATTGGCCTATAGTTCTCTTTTTTAGTTGAGTCTGTCTCTGGTTTTGGTACTAGAGTGATATTTGCTTCTAGGAATGATTTAGGAAGAATTGCTTCCCTTTCTATTTCATTGAAGAGTTTCAGGAGTGTTGGAATTAAGTCTTCTTTGTATTTCTTGTAGAATTCTGCAGTGAATCCATCTGGGCCTGGACTCTACTTTGTAGGCAAGGACTTAATTACATTTTCAATTTCAGCAATAGAATTTGGGTTATTCAGCAGTTTTACATCTTCCTGATCTAGCTTTGGTAGTTCATATGTATCTAGGAATTTGTCTATTTCTTCAGTGTTATCGAACCCATGAGAGTAGAGGTTTTCAAAATAGGTGTTGATGGCCTTCTGTATTTTCACAGAGTCTGTAGTGATTTCACCTTTTTCATTCCTTATTGCATGAATTTGAGTTTTTTCTTTCTTTTTTAATAAGGTTGGACAGGGGCTTATCAATTTTATGTATTCTTTCAAAGAACCAACTGTTTGATTCATTGATCCTTTCTACTGCTTTCTTAGTCTCTATTGCATTAATTTCTGCTCTAATCTTTATAATTCCTCCCTTCTTTTGGCTTTGGGCTTGGCTTGCTCTTTTTGTTCTAGGTGTTTGAGTTGTAGCATCAGGTTGTTTATTTGTGTTCGTTCTGTCTTCCTGATGTGGGAACTCAATGCAATCAATTTTCCTCTGAGGACTGCTTTCATTGCATCCCACAAAATCCGGTAAGTTGTGTCTGTATTTTCATTGACTTGTAGATACTGTTTAATTTCTTCTTTAATTTCCTCTGTGACCCACTTATTGCTCAAGAGTGTATTATTCAGTTTCCATGTGTTTGTAGGTTTTTTGCAATTTCTTTTATCATTAATTTCTAGTTTCACAGCACTATGATCCAATAACATGCATGGGATAATTTCAATTCTTTTGCATTTACTTAAATATGTTCTGTGGGCTAGTATATGGTCTGTTTTAGAGAATGTCCCATGTACTGCTGAGAAAAAGGTGTATTCTGATGTTTTTGGATGGAACACTCTGTATACATCTATCAAGTCCATTTGTTCACAGGTGTGATTCATTTCTGTTATGTCTTTGCTGATTTTCTGTCTAGTTGACCTGTGCCTTTGGGTCAACAGTGTGTTAAAGTCTCCTGTTATGATTGTATTATTGCTTATTTGATTTTTCATTTCTTTTAGTATTTGCTTTATATAGCTGGGTGCTCTGGAATTTGGTGCATATATATTTAAGATTGTTATCTCTTCCTCTTGGAGTTTTCCCCTAACTAGTATGTAGTGACCTTTATCTCTTTGGATCATTCTTGGTTTGAAATTCACATTGTCTGCAAACAGGATTGCCACTCCTGCTTGTTTTTGGTTTCCTGTTGCATGAAGTATTGTTTTCCATCCCTTGACTTTCAGTCTATGAGTGTGCTTTTGGGTTAGATGGGTTTCTTGTAGACAGCATATGGTTGGATATTGCTTCTTGATCCATTCTGCTAGTCTGTTTCTTTTGATTGGCGACTTGAGGCCATTTACATTAATGGTTGTAACTGTTATATATTGGTTTGTTGTTGACATGTTATCCTTCTGCTGTTGTGTCTTTAGCTTTCCATTCTGTTTAATTGTCTGCCTTGCTTGGTGGTTTTCTCCTGTGTGTATCTAGAATGTCTTTCAGTATTCTTTGTAGGGTTGGTTTGGTGTTCATGAAGTTCTTCAGTTGTTCTTTGTCATGGAAGTATCTTATTTCTCCATCCATTTTGAAGGACAGTTTTGCAGGGTATGTCATTCTGGGTTGGAAGTGGTTTTCTTTTAGGATCTGAAAGACTTCACTCCATGATCTTCTTGATTTCATTGTTTGTGTTGAGAAGTCTGCTGTGATGCTGATAGGTTTTCCTTTATAGGTGATCTCTCTTTTCTCTCTAACAGTTTTTAGTATTCTATTTTCATGTTGGATTTCTGGGATGGTGATTATTATGTGTCGTGGTGTAATTTTATTTTGGTTATGGCTGTTTGCAGTTCTCTACGCTTCACTTATCCAGATATCTGTTTCTCTTCTCATGTTTGGGCAGTTTTCAGCTATTACTTCTGTAAATATCCTCTTGATGTCATTTGGGCTGTCTCCTTCTTTTTCATTTATCCCTATTAATCTTATGTTATTTTTCTTTGCATCATCTTTCAGGTGTTGAATTGTTATTTCCTGATTCTTTGTTATTTTTAAAAGAGCTTGTCTTTCCTGCTCACTGGCTGCAATCTTATCTTCGAGGTCTGAAATTCTATCTTCACTTTCATTGAGGCAGTTTTGGCAGCTTTCAATAGAATTTTTGATTTCCTGTATATCTCTTTGAATCTGCTTTATGCATTCTGCTTGTTTCTTATATTGTTCATTTAGGGATTCTATCTGTTTGCTTTGTTCCTCTAATTTTCTAGCTGTGTTTTCACTAGATGTGTTCACTATTTCTTTCACTATTTTTATCAATTCTTCTTTTACCTGGGCAAGTATTTCTGATTTGAATTTCTCTATCGCTTTCCCTAGTTGCATATTTATTTCATTTGATATCATTTCAGACATTTCACGTGTATGGCTTCTTTTTTCTTCTATGTACTTGGCTTCTCAGCTTTCTCGGGGAGGCCTAGAGCTTTGGGGCTGCCTTTTGCTCTTTCCTTTTGTCATTTTTCTATATCTCCTTGCTTTGAGCAATGTTCCAGTGCTTTCTCTGCATGTGTGGCAAGTTACCTCTTGCACCCTCAGTTCCTGTAGGGGCAGTGGCTCCCCCACAGGATCTTGCTTTCTTCACAGGGTCCTAACTCCCCTCTGTGGGCTCCTGGCTCACTAAGTTGTAAGGCGGATGCTTGGCATGGTCAAGCTGGAACCTGTGGAATCTCAGGCAGGCCAGGCCACCGTACTTTGTCCCAGGCAGGTCTCCAGGAGGTTCCCTGTGGGTGAAGGGTGGGCCTACAGGTCCCAAAGAGTCAGGCCAAAATGCTGGGTTCTGTAAAGTTCCCGGTCCCAAACAGACCTGGCCGAGATGCCAGTCTCCACAAAGTTCCCAATCCAAACAGCCCAGGCCACTCTGCGGGTCTGGGAGGTTCCCGGTCCCAGAGAGGCAGGCCGTGATTCTGGTCTCTGGGAGATTTCCTGTGGGTGAACGGTGGGGCTACAGGCCCCAACAGACCTGGCCAAGATGCTGGTCTCTGGGAAGTTCCCTGCATATGAAGGGCGGGCCTAACAGTCCCAAACAGTCAGGCCGAGATGCTGGTCTCCGCAAAGTTTCCAATCCAAACAGTCCAGGCCACTCTGCGGGTCCGGGAGGTTCCCAGTCCCAAAGAGTCAGTTCGCGATGCTGGTCTCTGGGAGATTTCCTGCAGGTGAAGGTATCTTTGGTTTCTTTCAAGCAGTTTTGCCAGCTTTCTATGGAATCTTTAGTTTCCTGATAATCTCTTTGAATCTGCTTCATGAATTCTAGTTTTTTTCTGAATTCTTCATTAAATTTTTCTCTCCTTTTGTGTTCCTCCATTCTTCTGTCTGTGTCTTCTTGAGAGGTGCCCAGCCTTTCTTTTATTAATCTACTTATCTGTTGTTTAATTTTAATGAATATTTCAGTTTTGGTCCTGCTTACGAGGTCCTGAAGATATCTCTTTATGTCCGCTAATGCTGTGTTTGATGTTGCATGTTTGCTACTCTCAATCTCTTTTGTATTTACCTCTCCTGGATCAATTTTCTCAGGGTTGGGGGCTGGGTTTTTTTTCTTATTTCTCCCTTTCATCATGTTTTTGGTTCCTTCCATACAAGTGTACAGTGTAATTCCCAGACCCTTTTCTTGTTGGTTAAGACTCCTCTAGAGGGCACAGGCTATGAGCTTTTGTCCTCTTCAATAAGCTATCAGAGATTAGAGTTCATGCAGGGACAGTGTGTGCTGGCTCCTCCCCTCCAGGCCAGTCAACCTTTGCAGGCCTTCATTGCATCAGTGTGTGCTGATCTCAGGGAATTAATTTGTAGCAACTCACTGGGTCCTGGCCAGGGGCGTGGCCTAGTCCAAGCAGATTCCACCAATCCACTCTGCAAGGGGAGCAGCCAACTGAAGCCACTTCCTTATGGAATTAGGGCTCTCCTGCCCAAATCCAACATGTTATCTAGTTGGTTTCCCCTTTCCAGTGGGAGGGTCTTATTCCCATCACTCACTGCGTGTTGATGCTGGTCCCTGAAAACTGCTGGGTTCCCTGACCTCCAACTTCAGCACAACTGTGGTGTGAATTCAGGGTGCCTCTGGGTGGGTCGTGTGCAGGGCCGGTCTGGGAGAGCCACAACCAGGGCTGTTCAGCTCCGTGTTCTGGCAGCTCAACAAGTCACTTCAGCAATCGCTTGGTCAGGTCTCTGGCAGGGATTCAGGTGGCTCAAGGAGGGTGCTGTGCTTGCTGATCTTAGCTTTACTAATGGTAGCCCCAGGACCTCATATGTGAGTGGTTTTTTTGCACTTTAGTTTCTTCCTGGGTTGTGAGAGTCCATCTCTCTCTCTTTGGGTCTCTCCAGGGTGTTTTATTCTGGCATTTGACCTGTCTCTCTCAGAGAGGGTCCCTCTCCTGCTACCTACTGGTCCACCACCTTTGGACCCCTCCTTGGCTCCCTAAATTGAGAGGCGGAAGCTGGGCATGGTGAACTGGGGCTGGCAGAACCCCCAGTGCACAATCCCCTGTCCTAGGGCGGTGGATATGAACTCACCCACTGGCAGTACTCATCTTAAGGTCTCCCCAGGCCATCCCAAATGCACCTAGAGTCCTCCTGCTTGTTCTGCACCACCTGAACTGAAAGAAGGCTGCTGGGCATGGTGGACTGAGGCCCTGGAATCTGTTTGGCCCAGTCCAGCATTCCTGGTAGCTCCCCAGAAACTCAAACGCTGGGAGCACAGGTCAAAAATACCATATCTTTTTCATCCAGTCTGCAGTTGAAGGGCATTTTGGTTGTTTCCAAGACTTAACTATTACAAATTGTGCTGCTATGAATATAGGTGCACATATATTACTGTGACATGACTTTTTCAAGTTTTCTGGGAAAATACCCAGGAGAGGAATAGTTGGATTGAATGGAACTTCCAATCCTAATCTGAGGACTCTCCATACTGATTTCCACAGTGACTCCACTAGTTTACACCCCCACCAACAGTGGAGAAGTGTTCCTTTTCCCCCACAGCCTCACCAACATTTGTTATCAGTTGATTTCTGGAGGGCAGTCATTCTTTCCAGGGTGAGATGAAATCTTAGTGTTGTTTTAATTTGCATTTCTCAAACCAGTGATGATGAGCATTTCTTCATACATTTATTTTCTACCTGTATATCTTCATCTGAGAAATGTGTGTTCATCTATGATGGCCATTTTTGGAGAGGGTCTTTGAATTTGGGGGGCTTGATGTTTTTCAGTTCTTTATATATTCTGAATATAAGTCTTTTGAGGGATTGTTGGCTAAAATTCTTTCCCATTCTGTGGGTTTTCTTTTCACTTTGTTGGTGATTTCTTTTGAAGTGCAAAAACTTTTTAGTAATATGAGATCCCAGTTGTTGATTCTTTGAAGTGTTTCCCATGTAGTTTGTGTTTTTTTCTTGAATTCTGTGCCTATCCCTATGTCTCTAAGATGTCTACCTACCTTGTCTTCCAGTAGATTTAGTGTTTCTGTTTTAACATTTCAATCTTTGACTCATTTTGACTTTAGTGTAGTGCATGGTGATAGTCATGGTCTAGTTTTAGTTTTCAGCATGTAGGAAACCAATTTTTCCAACACCATGTATTAAGATGTATTAAAAAAAGGTTATCTTTTTTTCAAGTCGACATGGACTCTTGCTTTTTTGGTGACACCTATAATTCTTAAATTATTTTTCTTTGTATTACCTTGCAGCTGTTGAGTTGTTATTTCCTGGTTCCTTCTTATTTTTAAGAGAACTTTTCTGATTGCCAGCTGCAACCCTGTCTTCAGGGTCTGAAAGTCTATCTTCAGTCTCTTTCAAGTAGTTTTGGCAGCTTTTGATGGAATTTTTAATTTCCTGGATATCTCTTTGAGTCTGTTTCATGCATTGTAATTCCTTCCTATATTGTTCATTCAAGGGTTCCATCATTTTCCTATGCTCTTCTTTTCAATCTATGTCTTCTTTAGATACGCTCAGCAATTCTTTCAGTATGTTTGTGATTTCTTCTTTTACCTGAGACATGATTTCTGATTTGATTACTTTTACTGCCTCATGAAATTGTCTCTTTATTTCAACTGCTATCCTCTTGGATTTTTCAGGTGTGTCACTTCCATTTGCTTCCATGTCTCTATCTCCCACATTGCCTGCCCCTCTATATTGTATGAGAATGGGCCAGGCACCTGGGTTCTTTGAACTCAGGCTCTCAGGGAAGCAGTGCGGCATGGGACAAAACCTCCCAAGACCTGCACATCTACACTGAGGCTTCCCCAGTGGCCATGGGTGTATGGTGGTGGGACTGCTGTTTCTCTCAGCCTGCATGGATACACAGAGGCACCCCCCCATGATAACAGGTACACAGGGGCATGTCCATGTGATTCTTCCAGCCTGCATTGGTTGCCCACCAGAAGCAAGCACCTCCAATGGCCTGCATACACATGAGGCATATATGGCTATTTCTGCCTGTCCATGCTAGTTACCTGAGGGAAACAAGCCTCCCAATGGCAGCATATGCAAAGGGGTGGGTCTGGCTGTTTCTCCCTGCTTCTATTGGCTGCCCACAGGTGGCAAACCTTCCAGTGGTGGCAGGAATGCCAACTCTCTTTTTCTTTTTTTAAAATTTTATTTAAAAACAAAACAAAATAAACAAAATAAAAAAAAGGGTAGCAACAATACAAAATTCCAAGGAAAAAAAGAAAAGAACAAAAAATACTAAGAAATCATTACTTGATAACTTACATACTGTCATCTTGGAAATAGTTGTTCAAGTTACAGAGTTAAAACATACAAAGTACACATTCAAGCAATGAGACTTTAACAGTTCTGCTCCATGATCTAACAAAAACAGCAATATGGTCATTCATCTTACACACTTAAACATACATGCAATTATATCCTTTAGAGCACCCTCTTTTCTTCTCTTTTTTACAGTAGCAATTACACATTTTGGGTTCTATTACTCCTACAGTTCTTATTACTTTTTATACTAGAGACATAATGTGATTTATAAATATGATTCTTACTTATTTCACTAATGAGTATAGTTTCAAGTTGTCTCCATTTACCTATGGAGGCCTTAAGATCATCCTTCTTCATAGCTGAGTAATACGCCATTGTATAAAAATACATCTTTTTCATCCACTTTGCAGTTGATGGGCATCTTGGTTGTTTTGAAGATTTAGCTATCACAAGTTGTGCTGCTATGAACATGGGTGCACATATATCACTGTGATATGAACTTTTCCGCTTTTTTGTGAAAATACCCAGGAGAGGAATAGCTGGGTTGAATGGAGCTTCTAGTCTTCTGAGAATTCTCCATACTGATTTCCAGAGTGGTTGTACCAGTCTACACTCCCACCAACAGTGGAGCAGTGTTCCTTTTTCCCCACAGCCTCACCAACATTTGTTATCAGTTGATTTCTTGATGGCAGCTATTCTTTCTGGAGTGAGATGAAATCTCAATGTTGTTTTAATTTGCATTTCTCAAATGACCAATGATGGTGAACATTTCTTCATGTATTTATTTGCCATTTGTATATCTTTATCTGAGAAGTGAGTGCTCATCTCAGCTGCCCATTTTTGGAGAGGGTCTTTGAATTTGGGGGGCTTGATGTTTTTCAATTCTTTATATGTTCTTGATATAAGTTCTTTGTCTGAGGGGTTGCTGGCTAAAATTCTTTACCATTCTGTGGGTTTTCTTTTTCAACTCTCTTTTTCAATCCAATCCATTTAAAAAATTTCCACATGTGATAATATTAGATACTTTTCTTTCAGTTCCTTGATATTTCACTTAATGTGATGTCTTCTACTTCTGTCAGTGTTGCCACAATTGGTAAGATTTCAGTCTTTTTAATGATGAAATGGCTTATATAATTTTATTTATCTCATCTTTTTTTGATGGATGCCTTGGTTGGTACCATATTTTGATGCTTGTCCCTTAATTTATCTAAAGAATATCTAAAGTGAATCAAGATTTTCTGTTCTCATTCTCTTGTGGTTTTCTTGGCACAAAGTCACAAAATCCTTGTGCTTTAATCTGTTTCTAGACTTTAGTGAATATACTTCTGTTTTCATATTTCTTTGCAATTTGATGATATTCATTCCTAAAGAACTTCCTTGCACATTGAAGTTTCACATTTGTGAATAAGTTTGATGGATTACAATTAATTTGGTTGTTTTATGGTGACAGAAATATGTCCAGTTATACATACACTACCAGATGCAGGCATAAGTAACCCTTTGAAGAATCTTCTGGAGAGCTAAGTCCATCTTTAGTGTACAAAATGAGAAATCCAACCACCTTAATGGCAATTCTCTGACTGCATTTTCTGTGCCTAAAGATAAGGCTCCTCAACAAAAAAATGGAAAGTATGGCAGGAGAGTGACCTAGAAAGTGGAAGTAACTGGAATAAAAAGAAAGCATAGACAGTAATGTGTATGTATCTATGCAGACATGAGAATATCTACAGGCAACCAATAAAGTTAGAGGAACAAAATGTCAGGTATAGTGAGAGAATGATGTAAGACAATGTTGGAAAGGAAAGTTTAGATCTGTAGGATACACTTCATTATTGATTTGAGACCTACTAGCATGACTCTTGAAAATACCTACAAGCATAGGAGAAATATAGGTAAATTTTAGGGGAAAAGAGCATGTCTTCAATCTTTCATTAATGAATACTGTTCCATCATATGACAATTTGCTTACATATTGGGGACACAATGACACATTTAGGAAGTTAATAATAGTGATCAATTAAACAGTTAGTAGAGCAAGACAGGAAAAATCAAGGGAACAAGAGGAAAAAAAGTAATGAGACAACAGAAGCGATGGAAGTCCCTTCAGAAAATCACTTTATGTGAATCTAGGCTTTCCTCATACAGGTTCAACATCATTAGTTTTCAACATCATTAATTTTTTTGATTCTGTACACAATGCAAAGATGTATTCTTACTGTGAAAAATTCAGAAGACTCAGAGCTTCTTTTTATGTTCCTTCCACCTTCTGCTAATCAATACTGATTTCCTCTATGTACACACCATTCAGTTTATGGTATATCTTTTACATTTTTAGATGCATTTATACACTTACTCATTGGAATCATGCAGCCACGTGCAAAGCAGGTATTGTCAAAATTTCTGCTGTGTTGAGGATATGGCATCACTCTTAATAGTTTTGTGGTGTGCCCAAGAATAGAAAATAAACATAAAGCTCAATGTACATTTTAAATCTGACAAGTATCATTTATATGTTTAATATAACATTCATGTGTGTGTCCCCACATTCCCAGAATAGCATGAACTTATTTTCTATTAGATGTTTCCTTTGGTTAGGGCACCCCATCACAATTCCCAGGTATAAGATGGTACAATAGTAGTTTTGAAGACTTAAAATTAGGTCTTTAAAACAGAGGACCTGTATAGCAAATTTTAAGTCCATGTAAATCATTTACAAATCCCCACGATAAAGTATCTCTACAACTCTGAAATAGAAGCAGTGACAAATTACCAACAATTACAAGACCTGCATGGTATGGGCATGTAAGTGGGAAGGAGAAAACAGAAGTAACAGAGAAGGGTGAAGGATCTGAGAATAGAGGGATCCAAGAACAGACAAAAGCTGTTCACTGGCAAGCACACCAGGCCTCTATGGAGCAGCAGCTGAAACTGGGAGTGGTTTTGCCCACTTCCAGGTGTCCTCAGTAGGATCTGGAGGAACTGGAGTGATAATCTGAAGCCCTTATAGCTGGAAGAAACAGACCTGCCAAGACTCCTTTGTAGAGCAGAGTTCCACAGTGATGAGAAAGTGTTGCAGGTAGAAACAAAATTGGGTCAGGTAGAAGCCATAGGGGTAAATGAAAAGAGGACCAGGTAAGAGAGGGGCAATGAGAATGAAGCCAGATTTCAGAAAGGTAAAGTATTTTAAAATGATGCAAAAAACCATACATTTTTGGATTAGGGCACTTCTGGATTTACAAGGAATATCTTAACCATATTTTCTTCTAAAATTTCAGGGAAAAAAGTTTGTTTCCAAATTTGAATAGAAAAATTATTGATATAAATTCTTATAATCTAAAATCTTATAGTCTAAAATCAATATGAAATCACATCTAAAATTACTATAATGCTATTATTAAAATATATGCAGCAGAATAACTTCCCTAACTGTGAGAAGAAAATACAGTGATACTTAATATACACAAAGAAAGGAAATATAAAACAAGGGTTTTATATCCAGAGATAATGATTTTGAAGTACAAAGGAGCAATACATACCAGAGAAGAGCTTGAGACTGCCCTTCTTGAGAAATCTCCTAGGGAACAAGCTTCAGATGACCAAAAGTAACCAGAAGGACATTGACATAATGACTGAACCTTAAACATAACTCCTTGTAGGGCTAAAACTCAATGAAGTTAGCAGGAGGGGAGTATAATATCACATGGCTTTCTGCTCAGATGATGTAGATATACAATAAGTATATAAAAGACCCTATAAATATAGTTATTTATAAAATGAAAATCAAACAAGGATTTTAAGGGAGGGAGTATAGTATGTAGCAGTTATAGAATAGGATAATGTAATATAATACAAATATAAAAATCAAGAGGATGTTAGAGATAGTATTTCAAAAAAATTATGTTGTTTTAAAAATTATTGGTGGTAGAAAACTACTATTGCATTTCTTAAAGCATTGTGTGGCTCAAAATTTGGCTCCAAAGTATCATTGAACTATATGGAACTTACATACATATATTGTATATAATTATATATTACATATATATAATCTATTATGGTAAAGCCTTGGTTTGCAAGCACAATTCATTCTGGAAATATGTTTGTAACTCAAATCACTTGTATATCAAAGTGAATTTTCTCATAAGAAATAATGGAAACTCAGATGATTTGCTCCACAACCCAAAAATACTCATATAAAAATGATTACAATACTGTAATACAACACCAGATAATAAAGAAAATACAAAATGTAAATGAAAATAAACAAATGAGCCTGTATTTACCTTTGGAATGGTGGCTGGTGTGAGGGAGATGAGAAAAGAGGATTATTGTGTAGGATGATTTTCACTATTAGAATCACTGCTATCTATTGGCTCAATGGAATTCTTTTGGATGCAATTTTAACAAGGAACTTATCCAAGGACACTTGTTTTTTCCTCCCCTTAAGGATTTTGCAGAAATGTGACATTGCATTGTTGTTAAACAGAGTCATCACTTGCACTGCTATAGACTTATTGAGGTGGTGTTTTCTACACAATTTTTCACCATTTCCCACGTTTTACACATTTCCCTACTCTCATTTGAAGTGAGGGATTCCTTGGCTTTTTTTTCTCTCTTCCTCTGCAGATGAACACTTTTCCATAACTTCTTGCTGTTGGGAGATGTTCTCTCACAATCCTTCAGAGACAGAAAAGGAAAAGGGGAGGGGGAGGGGAAGGGGAAGAGGAGAGGAGAACCATTGGCTCAGTTGTGATCATGTGACATCTGGTGTTACTAATACTACTCTATTCAAGGCATCACTCATTTATCAAGTATAATTTATCAGAAACATTTGCTTGTGTTATGGAATACTTGCAGAACAAGTTACTCTGAATACAAAGTTTTACTGTATATACATAGTAAAACTATATATACACACACATATATATTTAGTGAGCTTTTTCTTAAATATATGTAAGAAACAGCCTAGATATAATGATCTAATAAAAGTGTTTGCATCCAGCATTCAAATTATGGTCTAGAATATTATTTCCCACTAAAAGACATTGACTCTTCTTAGCTATGTGTCTGACTCAGATGCATGTCCTTTTCATTGTCATAGCTGATATCACTTTTCTGGTCAGTTGCTCCTAATTCTATTGTCTTAGTCCTTGGCACAGATCTCTATGGCTCAGAAATTCCTTGCTACCATTGTAGTGGAGTAATGACAACTGCCCAGTCTGTACTGTTTTAGATTATTATTGTACAGATCAGAGGGATACTGGCTCTGTAGATGCCTCCAAAATCATCACTGTTTGCTTACAAAATCTCTTGAGCTTCTCAACAATGTCAGTCTCCTTGCATTAGTGGATTTCTTTTTCCTTCTCATGAGGCTTCCCAGGAATCACCATCAACTTACACATTCTCTTTCTCTTTCCACCACTATAACAAATATCTGAGATAATAAGTTTATAAAGATAAAATATTTATTTGGATTCTGTTTTAGAAATCCTAGTCCATGATAGGTGGTGATGTAACACATCATGGCATTAGTGTGTGGTTGAGCAGAACCACTTACCTCATGACTGGTAAGCAAAAATAAGAAAAAGGCTGGAGTCCCAGATTCTCCTTTAAGAGTGTACCCCCAGTGATCCATAGACATCTCCCTTGACCCTGGATCTTAAAGTTTCCACCACCATGAATCTAGAGGAAGCAATCCTAAAATTCATATGGAACCAGAAGAGACCCAGAATAGCAAAAGTAATTTTGGGCAATAAGAGCAAAGCAGGAGACATAGGAATAGTTGACTTCAAGCTACACAATAAAGCATTGGTGATAAAAAAAATTGGCCTGGTTTTGGACATATGGATCAATGGAACAGACTGGAGGATTCAGAAACCTCCCCAGACACATTCAACTATTTCATCTTTGGCAAAGGAGTGAAAAGCATATGGTGGAAGAAAGATAGTCTATTCAACAAGTGGTGCTGGGAAAACTATCTGTCTGCAGAAGATTGAAGCTGGACCTGTGTCTCTTACTGCATACTAAGTTAAAATTTAAATGGCTCAAAGATCTAAACATTAAAACAGAAATATTAAATATCCTGGAAGATAAAATAGGTAAAATCCTTGAAGACAAAGGAGTAGGAAAGAATTTTCTAAATAGAGCCTCAGCAGTTGTGGTGGTGCATGCTTGTAACTCCAGCACTTGTGAGGCTGAGGCAGAAGGATTGCTGAAAGTTAAAGGCTAATTTGGGCTTCATAGTGGGGTCAAAGTTAGCTTGAACTACATAGTGAGACCATGTCTCAAAAACAAACAAACAAACCTAAAACTGAAACAGAAGCTCAATTGCACAAATAGCAAGAAGAATGAAATGGAATTATATCAGATAAAAATGCTTCTGTACAGCAAAAGGATCAGTCAGTAGAGTGAACAAACAACTTGCAGAATTGAAAAAATTTTTGCTAACTATTCCTCAGACAGAGCACTAATATCTAGGATATACAAAGAACTCAAGAAAATTAAGCCTCGTAAAATTAAAGATCTAGTCAAGAAATGGGCAAAAGAAATGAACAGGCACTTCATAGAAGAAGAAACACAAATAGTCAACAAATATATGACAAAATGTTCAACATCACTGGCCATTAGAAAAATATGAATTGAAACAACATTAAGCTTCCATCTTACTCAGTAAGAAGGGAGTGAAAAAAATCAAACAATAACAAATACTGGCACACCTGTGGTGAAAAAGGAGCCCTCTTGAATTGTTGAAGGTAAACTAGCACAACCATTATGGAAATCAGCATGAAGATTTCTCAAATAACTGAAGTTAGACATTCCATATGACCCAGATGTCTCCTTACTAGGTATCTTCCTCCAAAAGATGAAGTCATCATACTATAGTGATGTATGCATACCAATGTTTATAGTAGCACAATTTATAATAACTAAATCTTGGAAGCAGCCTGTATACCCATTAACTGATGACTGGATAAAGAAAATGTAGTAGCTCTATAAAATGGAATATTACTTGGCTATAATAAAGAGACATTTGAGACATTTGTGGTAAAATGGATGCACCTGGAAAATATAAGGTTGAGTGAAATAAACCAGACACACAAGCTTAAATACTATATGGTATATCTCATTTGAATGACATAAAGTAGAAACAAAAGAAAATGATAAAGGGTGGATAGAAAGGGATGAGTTGATAGATCTCTTGTAATAAGGAAGTAGAACAAAGGCAAGGGGTGAGGAGGAATAAAAGGGGAAATAAATAGAATAAAGATCCACAATGTACAGGAACCTAATAACCCAGGTTTTGTAAACACTACATGCCATAACATGACCTAAGACAAATAATAAGAATGAAAAAGGTGATGGGGAACTGGAGGAGGAGAGAGGAGGGGGAGAAAAGGGGAACAGGGTTAAAACAAAGCTATAATGTATGTGTAATCACTCCCCATGACTGTAAACTGCATGAATTGCAAACATGTACAACAAAACAAAAAATTTTGAAAAATAATCATAATAAAAAAATCCTTATGTTATGTAAAAAAGTTTCCACTAAATCCTCATAGTGCCAACCAGGGACCAGACTTTTGTTCAAGGATGCTTGGGGAACACTTAATATTCAAAGTATAGCTTTTTGAATTCTGGAAGCTTACAAATTTAGATAAGAAACAGGAAAAAAATAACAGGAGGCATTTATCATTTTGGAGTATGGTTTAATAATTAAGAATATAGCCATGCCTAGTGAACTCCAAGCAGCTAGCAGGGGTTGGAATTCAGTCCTAGGCCCTGAAAGTGCATGGGTTGAATCCCAGTGCACAGGAAAGCCTTGGAACATCACACCCAGGGGGATAGGACCATGCTCTGTGTCTGAAATCACTGGAGGATGCATGGGAGGTCCCCACAGGCCTAACTGGCCCACAGTCAGCAAACTCCAAGCAGCTAGCAATGACCTGCAGTCTCCTCAGGAGCCAAAAGTGGGCCAGGTGATTCCTAGTGCATGAGGGAAGCTTTGAAACAACCCTAAGGCCTGACTGGCCAAGTGCAGTGACATTCATTTACTCCCAGGAGTAGAAGGCACAGGAAGTGCTTCCCAACACACACAAGGGAAGCGTTGGAACACTGCTCAAAGCAAGGAAATATAGGAAAATGACAAAATGAAAGACCAAAAGCCAATCTCAAATCTGCAGCCCATCCTAAGAAAGCCTAGAAGAAAATAGAAGCCATATACATGAAATGACTGAAATGATATCAACTAAAATAAACAAGCAACTCAGGGAAGCTATGGAGAAACTCAAATCAGAAATAATTTCCCAGGTAAAAGAAGAATTGATGAAAGTAGTGAAATAAATAGTGAACACATCTAATGAAGACACAGTTAAAAATTAGAGGAACAAAGCAAACAGAATTCTTGAATGAACACTATAAAAAACAAACAGAATGCATCAAGTGGATTCAAAGAGATATACTGGAAATAAAAAGTGCTATTGAAAGCTGCCAAAACCACCTCAACAAAAGTGAAGATAGAATTTCAGGCATCAAAGATAAGATTGCACCTAGTGAACAGGAAATGAAAGATCATTTAAAAATAACAATGAACCAGGAAATAACAATTCAACAGTTGCAAGATGATGCAAAGAAAAACATAAGATTGATAGATATAAATGAAAAGGAAGGTGACAACACAAACCATATCAAGAGGCTGTTTATAGAAATAATAGCTGAAAATTTCCCAAATATGAGAATGGAAACTGACATACAGATCAGTGAAGCATATATAACTCCAAATAACCATAACCGAAAACAAAACTAAACCAGGCGTATAATAATCAATATCCCAGAAACCCAACATAAGTACAGAACATTACAAGCTGCTAGAGAGAAGAGATAGATCACCTATAAAGGAAAGCCAATCAGAATCACAGCAGACTCTCAACACAAACAAGGAAGTCAAGAAGGACATGGAGTGCAGTATTTCAGATCCTGAAGGAAAATGACTTCCAACCCAGACTGATGTACCCTAAAAAACTGTCCTTCAAAATGGATGGAGAAATGAGATACTTCCATGACAAAGAACAGCTGAAGAACTTGTTGACCACCAAATCAACCCTGCAAAGAATACTGAAAGATATTCTTTATAGACATAGGAAAAAAACCACTGAGCAAGGCAAACAATGAAACAGAGTGGAAAGGTAAAGAATCAAGAACAGAAAATAACATGAAAAAAGTAAACCAATATATATCAGTTATAACCATTAATGTAAATGGCCTCAATTCACCCACTACAAGAAACAGACTGGCAGAATGGATCAAGAAACAACATCCAACCATATGCTGTCTACAGAAAACCCATGTAACCCAAAAGTAAACTCATAGACTGAACATCAAGAGATGGAAAAAAATACTCCCTGCAACAGGATCTCAAAAAAAAAAAAAAAAAAAAAGCAATGGTAGCTATTCTGTTTGCAGACAATGTGAACTGCAAACCAAAATTGATCCAAAGAGATAAAGAAGGCCACTACATACTAGTTAGGGAAAAATTTCAAGAGGAAGAAATAACGATCTTAAAAATATATGCACCAAATTTCAGAGCACCAAGCTTTATAAAACAAGTATTAACAGAAATGAAAAAATCAAATAGACAATAACACAATATGACAGGAGACATTAACATGCCATTGACACAAAGGGACAGATCAACTACACAGAAAATCAGCAAAGAAATAACAGAACTGAATCACATCTGTGAACAAATGGACTTGATAGACGTATACAGAGTGTTCCACCCAACAACATCAGAATATACACTTTCTCAGCAACACATGGAACATTCTCTAAAATAGACCATATACTAGCCCACAGAACATGCTTAAGTAACTGCAAAAGAATTGAAATTATCCCACGCAGGTTGTCGGATCATAGTGCTGTGAAACTAGAAATTAATGATAAAAGAAATTGCAAAAAACCTACAAAAACATGGAAACTGAATAATACACTCTTGAGCAATCAGTGGGTTACAGAGGAAATTAAAGAAGAAATTAAACAATATCTACAAGTAAATGAAAATACAGACACAACTTACTGGATTTTGTGGGATGCAATGAAAGCAGTCCTGAGAAGAAAATTTATTGCACTGAGTTCCCACATCAGGAAGACAGAACGAACACAAATAAACAACCTGATGCTACAACTCAAACATCAAGAAAAAGAAGAGCAAGCCAAGCCCAAAGCCAAAAGAAGGGAGGAAATTATAAAGATTAGAGCAGAAATTAATGCAATAGAGACTAAGAAAGCAGTACAAAGGATCAATGAATCAAAGAGTTGGTTCTTTGA
>PVJX010034751.1:0-18707 GCA_004027295.1 Dolichotis patagonum | reverse complement strand
GTTGACCACGCCTGGTATTGTCCTGTTTCAGCCTCCCAGAGGACACTGATTACGGGAGCGCACAGGAGTGCCCAGCTTTGTTTTTTGGAAACAGGTTCTCACTGAGTTGGCCTTGATCTTGGACCTGGACTTGAACCATTGGAGTCAAATAATCCTCCCCACAGGGCATCCTGAGTGGCTGGGAATACAAGTGTGTATGCAAGATAAGTAATTTTTATTCATGTTCAAAGTATGACAACATGGGGATAGAAAACAAGAGACACAGAGAACAGTATTTCGCAGGGGCAGTGAAAGGAAGAAAGGAAGTATTAGGATGATGAGCTGGTGTGGGTGTAGAGACCGTAGAGCGGGTGAGTTCCAGGGGACGTCTCAGCCTTGGTGTGCATGAAGTACTTAGCAATGAGGGAGCACCAGGGAAGCAAGCCTTGGGCCCATCTTTCAAGGCTGACTAGGCAACACAGAGCCCGCTCCCTGGCTCCCTGGTTTGTGGAGAGACTTGTCAGAAGGACCGGCAGGGAGCAGTGTGTGCCTGTCAGGAGGGCATGCATGGGCCAGGGTCTAGGAAACCCAGAGGAGGGGGACAAGAAGACATTTGGTGTTGCTAAGGAAGGAAACCCTCAAAGGGTCAGAAATACCTGCCCTCAGGCCTGAGGGCTGAGGCCCACATGTGAGTTCCTCCTGCCTCTGCTGTCTGGGGCCTCAGTTTCCCCTGGTGGCATGCTTTAACCAACATGAGGGCAGACTGCAAGATTCCTAAGAGGAGCACAGGAGCACTGCAGTGTGACACCCCTGTGCTACAGTCAGCAGTACAGGGAGGTTTAACACCAGAGGCCCGGTTAGAGCCCCCTCCCCTCCCTCAGGGGCTGACCGTGGCCTGTGGAGGGAAGCGCAGTACTCACATTGCGAGGAAGAAGTGGATCCTCTGGTACTGACAGGGCAAGAGGCCAGCTCTGCTAAAGTAGGCGATGACCATGGCCAGGAGGTACTGTTGGGGAGAGAGAGAAGACAGTCAGCAGGCACAGCTGGAGGAGGAATGTGGGGACATGGATTGTAGAGAATGGCACGGCAGGGGCCTAGTCAGAGAGAACAGACTCCAGTATTGGGTGGCCTGGTCATTTGAGGCAAGTGAGAGAAGGGTGGTTGTTTGCAGATGAGAACAGCTAGGAGAGGGGAGGCCTATGTGGTCACTTGTAAGGGTCTTTTGGGGATAGGTCACTGAGGTCAGCTGGCTCAGAGGGAGTCTTTTAAGTTAGAGCAAATGGGTTCCATGTGAATTGAGGGGAGGGACCAGAACGTTCATGCAGCCCCAGCCAGAGAGGCCATATGCAGGGAGACTCAGGTCACAGAGGACCCAGGCAGAGCAGGGTGCTGCGCCCATCCAGCCTCTAGGCCCACCAGGCCTGGAAGGGAGATGGTGCTGAGTCCTAAGGGGGTTGGAGTTTTTGGAGGGTGAGGTGGGAGTTCCTAGCAGGGACAGAGGAGTAACTGTGGGGCTGGAACCTGCCTTCCGTGGGCTGTGCCACCAAGAGAGCCCAGCTCAGGGGAAAAGGACCTCACCTTGTCAGAGGCCCTCAGGTCTTTATCCCAGGCCAGGAAGCTCTTGATGACTGGGTCTTCTGTGAAGAGAACACAATGTTAGACTATCACCTGGCTAGGAGTCCCTGAGTGTGGGGACACAGCAGAACCAAGGTCAGGCAGATGGGGAGGGGAAGGAGGACACTGAATGACCAGGGGCCAGGAGCTCATCCTGAGACTCCAACAGGAGCAACTGAGTGGGCCTGGGTAGCAGACAACATCCGCCTAGTTAGGACCTCAGGAGGAGGCCGCAGGGGCCTCCCTAACACACAAGTGCACCACTGCGGAAGTCAGAGGCATCCTGGTCATTTGCTCTCGTGATGAGCAGACCAGTGTGACAATGGCCTCGTCCCTGCTCCAGTGCTGCAACCACTTCCGTTCAGGAAAGTGAGCAGGTCCTCTCTATCAGGTGGGCTGGTTTGAACCGTGCTTTGTGATCCCAAGTGGGAACATGTTTTGAGGACTGTGTCTTCTCTGTCACCTGTGTGCCTCTGGGGAAGGATGATACTGGAGTCCTCCCATAGGGTCAGCTCAGGGTTCAGTGAGCTCCTTTCATGGGTGAAGGAAGAGACAGGAAGTCACTCAGACTCCTAAGAGAGGGGATGATCTCCTTACCGAGCAGCCTGCGGAAGGCCGCGTGGTGCTCAGGCAGCACTGAGGACAGGTGCTTCCTCTTGAGGCCACAGGGCTTCTTCATGACACCTGGGTGGGTCAAAGGCACAGGGCATAGGCATCGCAATGGCTGTCGCTGCTCCTTTTCCATCACGGACAGGTACTCCTGCCACCTCTTGAGGGGTGGGAGGCTGATACCTTCCTGCAAGGCTATGTCAGAATACCAGGGCCCTCCCCTCTGCTCCTCTTTGGCCTCTGACGGGCACTCCCTGTTCCACTTGTGCCCAGAGGACCGAGGTGAGAGGCTGGGGTTCCCCCTCAGGGCTAAGGCAGAATCCCCCTGGTGAGCCTCTTCCTCTGATTCTGATTCTGAAGAGGAGGCGTCCTTCTGCTCCTTCTGGACAGGCAACTGAGGCAGGAATAAGGGCGAAGGCCTAGGGGTTCCACTGAGGCGACCCCCCAGGTCCTCCTGCAGCTGCTTCTCAGACTCTGGGGAGCAATCTCTTTTCCTCTTCTGAAGATAGGCCCAAATCAGGAGGCAGGGTACTACCACCAGACCTGAGGAAAGAAACCCAGGTCCAGTGTGAAGCATCGGTCTTTGGAATTCAGCCTTTGACCACGTGTTTTGGCTTGTACCTAGGTGTCCCCCAAAGCTTTGTGTGGTCATAGTGGGGAGATCTGAAGGTGACTGGATGAGGGTGTGTGAATGTGGATTAAGGCTGTGATGCTGGGTGCCCCACCCTGGGTATGGGTGGCACCAATCAGTAGATTTGTAGACTGGATGGAATATAAAGGGACAGAAAGAGGGCAGACCCGTTGGGGCTGCTGCTGCTTGGCTGGTGGCTGCTTCCTGCCTGCTCTGTGATGTCCCTTTGCCATACACCCTGCTGGGAAGCCAGCCAACGAGCTGAAGGAAAGCGTTCTTTAACTTTGGGTGTCCAGTATTTGTCTCAGCAACCATGTCACCACAACTCCCTCCTTGGAAATAAACCCCAAAGTTCCTCCAAAGTCGTCCCCTCCAAAGTCTTGCTGATCTCCATCTGCCCCCAATTCTTCTTGCCACTGTCCCCTCACCCTGTGCTTACAGAGTTTTCCTCACCCAGACGCTTTCCCTCATGGAGGGAGGGACCTCTGAGCCACCTCTTCCCCTGCTCATTCTTGGCTCTCATCTCCTGACCCCTTTCCAGCTCCACAGCTTTCCCATTCATCGGCCTTAGTCTTCGTTTCTTTTCTTGTTGCTGAGACACCCAACGTGAAAGGAGGAAAGCTTTATTCTGGCTCAGTTTGTAAAGCTCTCTGCCCATAATGAGCTGGCTCCAAGGCACCATGACACGGCAGAGGGGCCTCACAAAGGGGAACCAGTTCGTGGCGTGGCAGAAGCAGCAAAGCAGTGAAGTCGAAAGCAGCAATTGACCAGCATCAGCCTCTTTCTGCGCCTTATATTTTATCCACGGTGAGGCACCCTTAATCCTACCCAGAACTATGCTCAACACCAATCAGTAGACTGTTAGTAATCACACACCTTCGATCCTAGCTAGGATCTCTAGCCACCTCTAGATCCAGCCACCTCTGAAAAGCCCCACTGTGGCTGCATGAGGCTTTGGGGGACATCCAGACAGGAGCCCGTACAGCCACCCTTCTCCTGTCTCCTATCCTCCCTGTCTGCTGTCTTTGCCTTCATTAGCCCCTCCTTCCTTGTCACCCGTCCCTCTTACTGATCACCTTCTCAGACCTCTCCTGTCTCCAGCCCCCTCACCTCATTGTCCTGGGATCTCATCATCCACCACTGCCACCTCAGGGCGTATCCAGGAGAGACAGGCTGGGGACTCTGGTCCTCACACTGGGAGGATGGTGGCTGGTGGCCATGAGTTCTCCCAAACACCGTCTTCCCCTCCACAAAACAGACTCTGATCTGCCCACACCCTGATTCTGTAATTCAGTTGAAACTAAGCCAGTGCCTCACAACAGCAAGTGAGGACACAAGTGGAGACCATCTCTGAGAAGCAGCTGTTGCCCCTGGGCTACCAACCACCACAGGCTTTGAACCTGCTAATCAGGGAGGTCAGAAGCCTCTGAGGTGATCACGTGCTCCAACCTGGTGAAGAAAAACACACCTAACTACCAGCCTGGACATCTGGGGTCCATGGCATCTCCTGCCACGGACTCAAACTCTGTCCATCAGCTTGGTGTCCCCTCAGGACCTCTGACTTCCTGTCTCTTTTCTCCTCAGCAGATACTGCATGTGTCCACCGTCCACTCTGAACATGTGTGATCCCCTTACCCTCTGTGCTTTCCCTTCTCAGAGCATAGACTGGTAGGGAAGGGAGCAGAGTGGGCAGGAATTTTGGGAGATCACAAACAGTAGGACCTCATGAGCAGGGCCAACGCCACTGACATTTCTGACTTGAAAATTTAGATAAAACACTCATTTTAGCCAAGCTTTTCTCCCCAATATTCACTGCCCCTTACTACATTTAGGAATCTGTACTGGGGATGCATAACCCCCAACCCCTAGGTACCTGTGAGTCCAAGAGACTTCATGCATGGGCCAGGCATGGTTGGGCACACCTAGAATTCCAATAATTGGGAGGCTGAATCAGGAAGATTGCTGTGAGTTCAAAGCCTGGAGTACTTAGGGAGACTCTGTCTCAAAAAAAAAAAGAAAAGTGTTAGTGCTTACTGGAGAAACAGATTTAATGCAAGATGCATAGATATATAAGAATTTATAAAATTGACTTACAGAGGGAACTCTATGCCCAGGCAGTAAGACCATGCCCTGCATCTGATACCACTCCAAGGTGCGAGAGAGGAACCAGAAGGCCTAATCAGACTGTGCTTGACAAGCCCTGGGCAGCTAGCAGGGCCGGGAGCCCACCCTAGGCCCTGACTGCGTGCGCTGCAGCGGCGGGCAGAATCCCAATGCGTACCGGGCAAACTTGGAACTCTGTGCCCAGGCAGTAAGACCATGCCCTGTGTCTGATACCACCCCAAGGCACGCGAGAGGGACCAGCAGGCCTAACCAGACTGTGCTCGGTGAACCCCAAGCAGCCAGCAGGCTGGGAGCCCACCCTGGGCCCTGACTGCACGCACTCAGGCAGCTGGGGCGGAATCCCAGTGTGCATTGTGAAAACTCAGAACTCTGCGCCCGGAAGAACCTTGGACGACAGTGGACTATCCGGACTATCCGTGCTAGCTTGAAGGGAGATTAAGTGACTGCCTCACCAAAAAAGGTCTCAGCTGGTTCCAGTCAGTGTGGTGAGTATGCCCCAAAAATAGAGGTGTACAGTGGCTAAATAGGGCCAGTAGTAAAGCTCCCTCCAGCTAACTATAAGACTTTGGTAAGTCTGACAAGAGTGAGAGTGACCCTTCCTACACACGGAAAACATCAGGCAGAGGGAGGAGTGTGCCAAGAAGGACTCCCCCAACTTGAAGAAAATCAAAAGGGCTTATGAGACACATAGGCACACAATAGGGACACAGTAGGGCCTCAGCCTACACAAACACAAACGCTACAGACAGGGAGATTTGATGACCTGGAATAACCTGAAGATAAAGTACTAGCAGGAATTAAAAGTTGACCTACATCAATACTACTAGGCTTGTCAGCCCAGGAAGAATACAGGACTCACCCAACAGGCCCTGCAGCAGGAAGTCAGGTGACTGGCCCGCCTATTCATTGTGGGACCCAGCCACTGGACAAACATCAACCTTATAGTAGAACACCAAAATACACACTACCAACAGTTGACACTACTGGGTCTGAAGGACCAAACACTAACTCGGAAGAGGAAAATGGCAAAATGAAAAAGCAAAATGCAATCTCAAACATCCAGTCCACCAGGTGCAAGTACGGGAGACATTGAAATAGGGGGCTCCAAAGGTAACACACCAGAAATCTCTGAAAAGATAGCAAGTAGAATAAAAAAACAACTCCATGAGGCCATAGAGGAAATCAAATTAGAAGTACTCTCCCATCTAAAGGTAGAAGAAACAACCTTAGTAAAGGAGTTGCTGAGTGCAGCTAAAGAAGAAATAGAGAAAAAAGTACAGGAACATGGGAAACTGATTGAAACCTTGAATGACCAAATAGAAAAAAAGCAGAATTTATGAAGCAAACTGAAAGAGACATCCAAGAAACAAAAAATTCGATTCATAGCATGCAAAACCGTCTAAATGAAGCTGAAGATTTCGGACCTTGAGGACAGGATTGCAATTAGTGATCATGAAAGGATTGAACTTTTAAAAATAACAAAGCAGCATGGAATGACAATCCAGAAGCTTCAAGATGATGCCAAAAGCAACAATGTAAGATTAATAGGCATTAGGGAAGACACTGGAGTCAATACAAATGACATATTCACAGAAATAATAGGAGAAAACTTCCCAAACATGGGGAAAAATCTGATATGTAGATAAGTGAGACATATAGAACACCAAACAGTCACAACCAACATAAATGTACACCCAGACACATAATAATTAAGATCTCAGACATACAACATAAAAACAGAATACTAAAATCTGTTAGAGAAAAAACACAAGTCACCTATTGAGGAAAGCCCATTAGAATCACAGCAGACTTTTCAGCAGAAACACTCAACTCAAGACATGATTGGAATGAGATATTTCAAGCCCTGAAAGAAAACAACTTTCAACCCAAACTGATGTACCCAGCAAAACTGTCTTTCAAATTTAATGGAGAAACAAGATACTTCCATGACAAAGAACAACTGAAGAAATTCACATCCACCAAACCAACCCTAGAAAGAGTGCTGAAAGACATAGTAGACAGAAATAAAAATGACCACAATCCCCAGAACAACAGAAAGAAACCACCATGTAGGACAAGCAATTAAATAAGGGGGAAAAGCAGCAAGCAAACTATTGGAACGTAACATGGCAAAGTTGAGCCAGTACATATCAGTGATATCCATAAGTATAAATGGCCTCAATTCAACTATCAAAAGAAATAGGTTGACAGAATGGATCAAGAAACAGGACCCCACAATATGCTGTATACAAGAAACACATCTGACCCCAAAGGAAACTCATAGATTAAAAGTCAAAGGATGGAAAACAGTATTCTATGCAACAGGAACCCAGAAAAAAGCAGGGGAAACTATTCTATTTGCACACAATGTGAACTTCAAACCTAAAATGATTAAAAGAGACAAAGAAGGTCACTACACACTTGTAAGCAGAAAAATTCAAGAGGAAGAACTAACAATTATAAATATATATGCACCAAACTCAGGAGCGCCCAACTATAAGACAGATACTAAAGGACATGAAAAACCAAACACACAAGAACACAATTATTACAGGAGATCTTAACAGATCACTGTCACAAAGAGATAGATCAACTAGACAAAAAGTCAGCAAAGAAGTAATAGAATTGAATCATACCTGTGAGCAACTGGACTTAGTAGATGTTTATAGAGTGTTCCACCCAACCACAACAAAATACACATTCTTCTCAGCTGCACACGAGACATTCTCCAAAACAGACCATATATTATCCCATAAAACATTCTTAAGTAAATGCAAGGGTATTGAAATTATCCCATGCATACTATCTGACCATAGTGCACTGAAATTGGAAATTAATGGCAAAAGAAATTGCAAAACCTGCATACATACATGAAATTAAATAAGAGCTTTTGTACAACCAGTGGGCTACAGATGACATTAAGGAAGAAATAAAGCAATACCTACAATTTAATGAAAATGCACAAACAACCTATTGTAATCTATGGGATGCAATGAAAGCTGTCCTAAGAGGAAAATATATAGCAATAAATAGTCATATCAAGAAAACAGAATGAGCACAAATAACCTAATGCTTCATCTCAATCAAGAAAAAGAAGAGCAAGTAAAAACCAAAGCTCATAGAAGAGAGGAAATATTAAAGATTAGAGCAGAAATCAATGCAATTGAAACTAAAAAACCAATACAAAGAATTAATGAATCATAAAGCTGGTTTTTTTGAGAGAATAAACAAAATTGACAAACCTCTAGCTAACCTTAAACTGAAAAGTTCATATCACAGTGATATATGTGCACCCATGTTCATAGCATCACAATTTGTAATAGCTAAATCTTGGTAACAAGCCAGATGCCCATCAACCACAGAGTGGGTGAAAAAGATGTGGTATTTTTATACAATGGAGTATTACTCAGTTATGAAGAAGGATGATCTTGAGGCCTTCATAGATAAATGGAGAAATAAATGAGAATCATATTTATAAATATCACATTGTGTCTGTAGTATAAAAAGTAATGAGAAATGTAGGAGTAATAAAACCCAAAATGTGTAATTGCTTCTGTAAAAAAGAGAGGAAAAGAAGGTGCTCTAAAGGATGTAATTGCATGTATGTTTAAGTGTGTAAGATGAATGACCATATTACTGTTTTTGTTAGATTGTGGAGCAGAATTATTAATAGTCTCATTGTTTGAATGTGTACTTTGTATGTTTTAACTTTGTAACTTGAACAACTATTTCCAAGATGACAGCGTGTATGTTATCAAGTAATGATTTCTTAGTGTTTTTTGTTCTTTTCTTTTTTTCCTTGGAATTTTGTATTCTTGCTACCCTTTTTTCTGTTTTGTTTTGTTTTGTTTTGTTTTGTTTTCTCTTTAAATAAAATTTTTAAAAAGTTGACTTACAGTGGTCGCCCAGAGCCTGGTGTTGAAGAGTGTGAAGGGTCTGTCTGCACACTGGAGATGGGAAGGATCCGGTTGAAGGTCTGGGGCTTAGTGTAGTGTCTCACAGAAGTCTGAATCTGGAGGGTGAAGAGGGAACAGTAGAAGCCAAGAAGCAACTGGAGGTTCTCTGAGGAGCAGGAGGAAGCTGCCTTTTATACCATTCCTGAGCCAATCCTCCCTAGGGTGGATGACAGCCTTCCCTAGGGTGGGTCTTCCACCTTAGAACTATACTAATCCTGTGTATGATAATCCCGAGCTCTTCCTACTCAAATTGACACAATCAGTTACTTATCACAAAGAGATTTCTTGAGCAGCACAAATCAAGGATAATAGCCCATGCTCACACACTTCCACTGGTACCTACAATTCTGAGTTGTCTCTGGCCCACATTATGTGACAACTAACTGTGATAAGATGTGATAAGAAACGTCCAACTACATTGGATCAGCATAGCTCTGGGTATGGCTGAAGGGATCTGCTGAAGAGAGAAGCCCTGCCCTGGCCAATAGGCTGCTGCCTGAATGCAACAAAAGGGAAAGGAAGAAGGAAGGCTCCCACCTCTTTGGAGGAGCTCCAGGCTTCACCTTCCCTTTAGGTGTCATTTCCTGGCTTCTATCCCAGACAGACCCTTCAGTCTCCTGATACAGACTTGTGTGGGACACTACAGTGAGCTGCAGGCCTTCACGTAGCTCCTTTGGAGCTCCAGAACACAGACAGACCTTTGGACTTTGCCACACCTAACTGTGGGTGGCTATTTCAAGCCAATCTTTTTTTTTCCTCTTGAGACAAATTCTCATTATATAGCCCAGGCTGGATTCAAACTCATGGCGACCATTTTGCCTCAACTTCCTAAGTGCTGGGATTATAGGCGTAAGCCACCATGCCCTGCTAAACCAATTTTGTTCTTTTCTTTTTTTTTAATAAAAGACAGAATGAAACAAAAAATGAATAGAGGAAAATAATACAGATCAGAAAACAAAATCCCTTGTCAATCTGTCCACATCATTTTTCATATAGATTAACATTTTGATTCTTACATTTCTGTAAAAATAAAAATGACTCAGAATAGTCTTTGACTATTTGACAAAGGAACTTTGACAAAGGAAAAAAATTAGAGCTCCAACCCTCCCCAGTCCCACGACTTATCAGAAAGTTACACCAGTCAACACTTAAAAATCAATAGCCTTCTTGTATATGAATAACAAACTCACTGAGAGGGAAATCAAGGAAACTATACCTTTTACAATAGCATCCAAAAAATGAAATACCTAGGAATCAATCTAATGGAAGATGTAAAAGACCTCTACATTGAAAACTCTAATACTCTGAAAAAGAAGATTGATGAGGGTATTAGAAAATGGAGAGATAGCTTGTGCTCTTGGGTAAGAAGAACCAATATAGTGAAAATGACCTTGCTTCTAAAACTGTTATACAGATTCAGTGCAATCCCAATCAAAATTACAATAACATATCTTACATAATTAGAGAAAACAATCCTAAAATTCATCTGGAATCAGAAGAGAGCTAGAATAGCAAAGTCGATTCTTTGGGCAACAAAGGCAAGAGAGGGGGCGTCACAATCCCTGACTTGAAATTTTACTATAAATCTACTGTGATTAAAAATAAACAGTGTGGTACTGGCAAAAAAACCCAGACCTACAGACCTGAAGATAATGGACTAGATTAGAATATACAGAAATAACTGCATCAAAAAAGAGACAGTCTCTTTAATAAATGGTGTTGGAAAAACTGGTTTTCCATATGCCAAAGATTAAAACTGAACCTATATATTTCACCTTGTACTAAGCTAAAATCAGAATGGATTAAAGATCTTAATATTAAAACAGAAACATTAAATCTTCTGGAAGATGGAGTAGGTAAAACTCTTGAAGACATTGGTGTAGGCAAAAACTTTATGAATAAAACCCAGACTGCATAAGACTTATTGCAAAGAATCAGCAAATGGGATCTCATCCTACTGAAATCTTTTGCACAGCAGAGTGAACAGACAACCCAAAACGTGGCAGAAAATGTTTGCCAGCTGTTCAAAGGGTTACTATAGAGAACATATAAAGAACTCAAAAAAATCAGTCCTCCCAGATTTAAAGACCCAGCTCAAAAATGGGCATCTGAGATGAACACACGCTTCTCAGATGAAGAAGTACAAACAGCCAATAAATATGTCAAAAAATATTCAACAGCATGGGCCATTTAAGAGATGCAAATTAAAACAATACTGTGATTTCACCTCACCCCAGAATGAATGGCTAATATTAAGAAATCAACCAATAACAAATGCTGGAAGAGCTGTGGGGGAAAAAGAACCCTTCTCCATTGTTGGTGGGAATAGAGACTGGTTCAACCACTGTGGAAATCAGTGTGGAGATTCCCCAAAAAACTATGATTGGAAGCCCCATTCGACCCAGCTATTCCCCTTTTAGGTATCTTCCCAAAAGAATTAAAAGCATCATACCACAGTGATATATTTGCACCCATGTTTATAGCAGCACAGTTTATAACAGCAAGATCTTAGAAACAACCTAAATTCCCATCAACTGAGGAAAGGATTTAAAAGATGTGGTATTTCTATATCATGGAATACTACTCAGCCATAAATAATGATAAAGTGGACATCTTTATAGGTAAAGACAAGAGAAAGAAATAAAAGGAATAAATATATGAAAGGAAGAAGTTAAATTGTCATTATTTGCAGATAACATGATACTCTACTTAGAAGACCCCAAAGACTCCATCAAAAGACTTCTAGATTTAATAAGCAAATTTAGTAATATAACTTTGTGCACTAATATTTGTTGTATATATATTTATGATTGTTATCTCTTCCTGTTGGATTGTTCCTTTTACCAGGATGTAGCAACCTTCTTTATTGCTCTTAATCAGTCTTGACTTGAAATTCACTTTTTCTGCAAATAGAATAGAAACCCCTGCTTTTTTCTGAATTCCTATTGTGTAAAATATTGTTTTCCATCATTTACCTTTCTATGAATTTTTTTATTTTTTAAATTTTATCTTGAAGAGAATAAAACAAAATGAGACAAAACAAAATAGAGTCAGTCAAAACAAAAGGTTCAACATGGTATGTGACTTAAAAACAAAATACAAGGAGATCAATAATGGCTACCATAATGCCTCTTGTTATCTTCAAAAGAATTGCCCATATCATCAGGCATAATAAAATTGAACAAAACAGTACAGAACAAAACCAACAAAAACAAAACATGGGAGACATTATAGGACTTCAAAAGAAGGTAGTAGTCAAACCAGAATGGGTATCATAGTGTATCTTATTGTCTTCAAAGTAGTTGCCTATACCCTCAGACTTGATACTATCAAACAAAACAGAATAGAATAAAATCATTCAAAACAAAATAGTGTAAGCAATACAGGGCTTCAAGTCAAGCTAATAGGAAATCAAAAATGGTTACCATAATATATCCTGCTATCTGTGGTATAGCTGTCCATGCCATCAAATCTAATACAAATAGACAAATTGAAACAGAATAAAACCAAACTAAATAGAACAATGAAAACAATATGGGTTTCAAATCATGATAATAGATTAACAATGGCCACTGCCTTCCCTTTTTAGACAGTTCCTCCCCTTTCATTTCCACAGGATGTACTGTATATTTTCGACCACTAACTCCTTTAGTTTTTATATTAGGGAGGCTACCCACTATTCACCTGAGTGATTCTGAACTTTTTACCCCGAGCATGATCTCAAGTTGTATCCATTTACCTACAGGAGCTTCAAGGTTTTCTTTCTCTACAGCTGAGTAGTTTTCCATTGTATAAACGTGTCATGACTTTCTAACCACCCTGTCTCATACAGCATTGTTTTCTCTTGTTTGACTTTCAGTCTATAAACCCCCTTTTGAGTTAAATGTATTTCTTATATAAAGCATACTGATGGACCATATCTCCTGATCCACTCTGCCTGTGTTTCTTTTTATTGGTGTATCGAGGCCATCTATATTAGTGATAATGGCCAACCTTCTATGCCTCATCTCTGCCATGCTAGTTTTCTGTTATTGGTTGTCTACTTTTCCCTTTCATTCCACTATCTGCCCCATTCATTGAGGCTTCTCTTCCACTGTTCCTGAAATACTGGTGTTTTTTTCTTTCTCTCTAGAATGTCCTTCAGTATTTTCTGTAGGACTGGTTTGGTGGTCACGAACTCTCCCAGTTCCGTTCTGTCATGGAAGCATCTTGTTTCTCCACTAATTTTGAGAGACAGTTTTTCAGGGTACATCAATCTGGGTTGGAGGTTATTTTATTTCAGTTCTTGGAATACTTTACTCCAAGCTCTTCTTGATTTGATAGTTTTTGTCAAGACGTCTGTTGTGATTCTGATGGATTTTCCTTTGTAGGTGATCTGTTTTTTTTTTTTTCTGACAGCTTTTAATATTCTGTTCTTGTGTTGAATTTCTGGGATCTTGATTATTATATGTCTAGGTATAGATCTAGTTTGGTTATAGCTGGCTGGAGTTCCGTATGCCTCACTTATCTGAATATCATTTCTTTTCCTATGTTTGGGAAGTTTTCTTTAATTATTTTTGTAAATAGCCTTTGTATTCCCTTTGTGTTTACCCCTGCTTCTTCACTCACATTTTTTATTCTTAAGTTATATTTCCTCTTGTCATCTTCTAGCCTTTGTATTGTTACTGCCTGTTTCCTTGTTATTTTAAGAGGTTTTTCCTTTTGCAATCACACATTGCAAACCTATCTTCAAGTTTTGTTAATCTATCTCTAGTTTCTTTCAGGCAATTTTGCCAGCTTTCATTGGAGTTTTTAATTTCCTGGTAATCTCTTTGAATCTGTTTCACGTACTCTAGGTTTTAAAATATTCTTCATCGAACGTTTCTTTCCTCTTTTTGTGTTCCTCCATCCTTCCATCTGTGTCTTCTTGAGAGGTGCTTAGTATTTCTTTTATTAATCTTCTTATATCTTGCTTTACTTATGTTAATATTTCAGTTTTGAGTTTGTCTATAATGTCACAGAGATATTTCTTTATGTCAGCTGATGCCATGTCCGATATTGCATGTTTGCTGCCCTCAATCTCTTCTGTGTTTACCTCTCCTAGCCTGATACTGGGTTGGAAGCTGGAGGCTTTTTCTTATTTCTTTCTCTTGTCATGTTTCTGGTTTCTTCCATACAGGTGTATGGTGGAGGTCCCAGCCCCTTTCCTTGTTGGTTATGGTTCTTCTAAAGTGCACTGGCTAGGGATTTCTGCCCTTTCCAGTTTGCTGTTGGTCACTGAGGTGCACACTGGGACAGTATAGGCTGCCCCCTCCCCTCCGAGTCAGTCAACCAGCAGGGGCCTTCACCACGTTAGTGTGTGAGGTGTGGATGGAACCAGTTTGGGACAACTTCAGGGACAATTTTGTCCCTGGCTATTGGGTCCTGGCCAGGGTCGTGATGTAGCCCAAGCAGATCCCACCAATCGGCTCTGGACAAGGAGCAACCAACTGAAGTCACTGCCATTCCTTGTTCAGGCCTGTCCTGCCCAATACCAATATGTCATCCAGTCAGTCACCCCTTCCCTGCAAGAGGGTCAATTTCCAAGCACTCACTGCAGTTACTACAGGTCTCCACACTAGCTCTGTTCTCCATTGGGCTCACCAACCCCTGACTTCAGCATGACGGCAGTTTCAGCTAGAGTGCTACGACCATAAGTTTGCCCAGCTCCCTTCCCTTTAGTTTCTTCTCTGGTGGAGAGAATCCATCTCCCTCCATCTGGTCTTCTCCAGTATGCTTTATTTCAGCATCTCCTAAGTTCTTTTTATAACCTCATGAAGTTGGTTATTTCAATTGCTATTGCTTCAGAAACTTCAGGTGTGTGACTTCCAATCTCTTCTGTGTTTACATCTCCTGGGCCAGTACTGCTTGGGTTGGAGGCCAGAGACTGCCTTTTGCTTCTTCCTCTTGTCATGTTCCTGGTTTCTTCTGGACAAGTGGGTAGTGCGGTCCCCAGCACTTCCTGTGTTGTTTATAATTCCTCTGAAGTGTGCTGGGCTATGGATATCTGATGGTGACCATTGGGAATGCTGGTGTATGGCTGTTTGCTGCTTTTCCCAGCCTGCTGGTGGCTACTGGAGTACAAGCAGGGGCAGGGCAGGCTGGAGCCTCCCTCCTAATCTGCTTAACCACAGTATGCCCAAGTTAGTATGCACAGGGCAGGCAGACTGGTTGGGGTTAGCTTTAAGGAAACCTTGGTGGTGGCTGTTGCACCACGCACAGGGGCGGGACTCAGTCCAAGCAATTTCCACCAGTCTGCTCTGAGCTAGGAGTGGCTGAATGAAGCCAGTTGCAATTCTGGTTCCAGGCTTAACCTGCCCAACTCCAAAATGGCCCTTGGCCAGTCATCCACTCCCACAGGAGGACTGAGTCCCCCACACTCACCACCAGCCAGTGCAGTTCTCCAGTCTGCTGCTCCCCTCTGCCACCGTCTCCCCGGAGAGGCCTTTCAGTTTGCCAGCCACCAGCTTCACTGTGACTGTGTGTCCCCAGGTTCAAACAGCACTTCTCACATGGTGGTTCCAGCTTTGGGTGAAAGTGCCACCAGCTACCGCCTTCCTCTGTTTAAGTTTTTCTTTTTTCTTTTTTTCTTTCTGTGGGCTTCAATTCTCACTCTAGGTTCTTCCTGGGTTGAGGGGACCCATTTCCTTCCTTCTTGTCTTCTCCAGAATGCTATATTCCAGCATCTGGACTGTTTCTCCCAGAGAGGCTGTTTACTCTGCTGCTTCCTGTTCCACCATCTTCCCAGTATCTGAATTTTTGTTTGGATTAAATATGTTTCTTATATACAGCATATTGTTGGATCTGCTTCTTGATCCATTCTGCTAGTCTGTGTCTTGATTGGTAAACTGAGACCATTAACATTAATAGTTAAAACCAGTACATACTGATTTATCCTTGACATGTTAGTTTCCTATTATTGGCTCCCCCCTTTTTTTCTTTTTCTTTTTTTTAAAATAATTTTATTTAAAGAGAAAAAAAAACAGAATAAAGGGTAGCGACACTACAGTATTCCCAGGAAAAAAGGAAAAGAACAACAACAAAAAAACCTAAGAAATTATTACTTGACAAATTACATACTGACTTCTGACTTCTTGGAAATAGTTGTTCAAATTACAAAGTTAAAACATGTAAATTAGACAGTCAAACAGTGAGACTTAACAGTTCTGCTCCACGATCTAACAAAAACAGCAATATGGTCATCCATCTTACACACTCAAATATACATGCAATTATATCAAAAGGGTAAAATTAAACACAACAAAACAGAGCAAAGCAGATCACAAGAAAGCAATGTAAGAGACAAAAATTTCAAAACTAGACAATCAGAGATATTCACTCTCTATCATATTGACTCTTGTTTTCTTCCAAATAGTTGTCCATATTGTCACATATAGGGAATTCACATGAAACAACCTAGTATGCAATTGATCTGAGCAGGATGAGGAGGGCATTGCAGGTCTTTAAGACCAGACATTAGGGAAGCCAAGAATGGCTGTCATAGTGTCTCTCATTCTCCTCAAAACAGCTGTCCATACCTTCATGTGTGTTGAACTTAAACAAAACAAAACAAGCTAAGATCACTTTGAACAAAAAGTGATAGTTTTGCTGGACTTCACATCATGACATTATGGAGTCAGCACTGGGTATTGTAGTGTCTCTTTCTTCAAAGTAGTTGTTCATTTCAACATGTGTTATTAGTTGGTTCTCGTAAACTGTTTATAAGCTCTACACATGCATGAGTCTCTAAATGTATATCTATCATTACTGTATTAGCAGGAAAAACAAAACAAAGCAAGATAAAACAAAACAATTCCTAGAAAAGCATGAGGCAGAAAAGTCACATAAAACCACAATACAAGGTGATCTACAATGGTTACCATGGTGTCTCAGCAGTATATAACAACATTAATAAAAACAAAGCATTAGAGACATTATAAGACTTCAAAAACAAGTAATAATCAAACCAGAGTAGGTATCTTAATGAATCTTGTTATCTTTGGTGTAGTTGCCTATACTCTTAGACTTGATGCTATCCATCACAACAGATTTAAATAAAATCAGTCAATACAAAGTAGCAATCTAACAAACCAGATTCAAATAAGATCAGTCATAATAAGATAGTGTAAGTTATAAAGGGCTTCAGATTAAGTTGATAGGAAAATTAGAGATGATTACCATAATATGTCCTCTTATTTTTGGGATAGCTGACCATGTCCTCAAGTCTAGCATAAGTAGACAAACTGGAACAGCATGTAATCCATCCAAGCAGAGTGGTGAGAATAACGTAAATTTTAAATCTTGTTACCCAATTAACAATATCCTCTGCCTCCCTTTTTTAGACAATTCCTCCCCTTTCACTCCCTTGGGGTGCACTGCTTGTTTTGGGTCCCACTGCCTCCCTATATAGAGCAGCTCAATGGACCCTATTTCCTGATCTACTCTGCCTGTGTTTCTCTCTTAGTATTTCGAGGCCCTCTATACTAGAGATTATAGCCAATCTTCTCTGCCTCATTTCTGCTCTTCTATTTTTCTGCCATTGATAGTCTATTTTTCTCTTCCACTCCACTGTCTGCCTCGTTCACTGAGGCCTCTCTGCCACTTTTCCTGAAATGCTTGTATTCTTGTTCTCTCTCCCTAGAATGTCCTTCAGTATTTTTTGTAGGGTTGGACTGGTGGTCACAAATTCTCCTAGCTCCTCTTTGTCATGGAAGCATCTTTTTTCTCCATTAATTTCTAGAGAGAGTTTTGCAGGATACATCAATCTGGGCTGGAGATTGTTCTACTTCAGCGCTTGAATTACTTTACTTCAAGCTCTTCTTGACCTGATGGTCTGTGTCGAGAAGTCTGCCGTGATTTTGATGGGTTTTCCTTTATAGATGATCTGTTTCTTTTCTCTGATGGCTTTTAATATTCTGTTCTTTATTGAATTTCTGGGATCTTGATTATTATGTGTCTGGGTGTAGCTCTGTTTGGATTGTAGGTGGCTGGAGTTCTGTATGCTTCATAGCTCTGCATATCATTTCTTTTTTCTATGCTTGGGAAATTTTCTTTAATAATTTCTGTGAATAGCCTTTGTAATTCCTCTGATTTGATTCCTGCTTCTTCATTCACATATTTTATTCTTAAGTTATAGATCCTATTGTCATCTTCCATTCTTTGTATCTTTATTGCCTGCTTCCTTGTTATTTTTAAGAGATCCTCCCTTTCATGACCCCACATTACAAGCCTGTGTTCAATTTTTGATAGTCCATCTTTGGTTTCTGTCAAGCAGTTTTGCCAGGTTTCTATGGGGTCTTTAGTTTCCTGATACTCTCTTTGTATCTGTTTCATGAATTTTAGGTTTTTCCTGAGTTCTTCATTAAATTTTTCTCTCCATTTGTGTTCCTCCATTCTTCTGTCTGTGTCTTCTTGAGAGGTGCCCAGCCCTTCTTTTATTAATCTACTTATCTCTTGTTTAATTTGAATTAATATTTCAGTTTTGGTCCCGCTTATGAGGTCCTGAAGATATCTCTTTATGTCCGCTAATGCTCTGTTTGATGTTGCATTTTTGCTGCCCTCAATCTCTTTTGTATTCACCTCTCCTGGATCAATGTTCTCAGGGTTGGGGGCTGGGAGTGTTTTCTTATTTCTCCCTTTCGTCATGTTTTTGGTTCCTTCCATACAAGTGTACAGTGTAATTCCCAGACCCTTTTATTGTTGGTTAAGGCTCCTCTAGAGGGTGCAGGCTAGGAGCTTTAGCCCTCTTCAATAGGTTATCAGAGATTAGAGTTCAC
>PVJX010034750.1:0-18705 GCA_004027295.1 Dolichotis patagonum | reverse complement strand
TTTTGGTACCGGGGATTGAACTCATGACCTCGCGCTTGCCAGGCAGGCGCTTAAGCCACTTAGCTAAATCCCCGGCCCCAGATTCATCTTTCTTTATGGCAGAGTAGTGCTCCATTGCATGTAAATACCACATTTTGTTTATCCATCTATTCATTAATGCATCTCTGGCCATAGATAATATTTAGCTATTTTGAACTGTGCTGCTATAAACATGGGTATGCATGAATTATCATAATATACTATCATAATATGGTGTCTTTAGCTCTCTTGGGAAGATATCTATAAAGGGAATAGCTAAGTCAAATAGAATTCCTGGTTTTAGATTTTTGAGGAATCATCATACTAATTTCCATAGTGATTGTACTTGTTTATATCCCCAGCAACAATGTAGAGGAGTTCTTTTTCCCCACAGCCTTATCAGCATTTATTACTTGATTTCTTGGTGATAGTTGTTATTTCTGCAGTAAGACAAAATTTCAGTGTTGTTTTTACTTTTCTTTATTTAATGGCCAGTGATGTGCATTTCCTCATATATTTTTGGCCCCTTTTACTTCTTCTATGGTCACTTTACTTCTTCATTTTACTGCCCATTTTCTGACTGGGTCTTTAGAGGGTCTACATTTTTGAGTTCTTCACATACTCTGCATTAGCCTTATGCCTAAGGAATAGCTGACAAAAATGTTTCCTCATTCTGTAGGTTGTCTTTTCACTCTATTGGTTGTTTCTTTTGCTATGTGGAAAGCTTTTTGCTTTGACGTGACCTCACTTTTTGATTCTGTATACTATTTCCTGTGCATCCAAGCAAGATTCTATTCAGAAAGTCCTTGCCCACACCGACAACTTCAGAATTTTCCTATTTTATCTTCCAGCAGGTTAAGTATTTCTGTTTTAAGATTTAGTTCTTTGATGTACTTTGATTTTAGTTTAGTACATAGTAAGAGCTATGAATCTACATTCAATCTTCTTCATGTGGAAACCAATTTTTCCAATATCATTTATTAAACAAGCTATCGTTCTCCAGTGTATGTTAAAATACATTTAAAAACAAATCCACCAATTCCAGATTTAAGGTCAATGGTGATACACACAATATCTACAGGAAGAACCTGCAAACCTGTAGACTGTGCACAGTTGAAGATAGATTTCAGAATCTCTTTACTAAACTGAAGAGTTAAAAAGGAATTAACTATGGCCAGGCTCTTTAAGAAATCACCTTTGGCTCTGATTCAAGGCTTCCTTCAGATTTATTTTCCAAATAGAAAGCTCTGTTTCAGTCTCAAAGAGAACACAGAGAGAGTCTTAGAATAGGAAAGAGTTGACAGGAGGGATGTTGTTGACTGGTTTGATTATGCAGGTTTCTTTCCCATGTTCTATTCTGTAAGACCCTGTAATGCCAAAACATGGCCTTAAATTTATTCTTATGAAATGTCAAAGTTTTATTATTTCCCCAATTCATCTGAGAATCTGAGGCTGCCTCTGAGTTCTTATTGTCTGATCAGAACTCGCGCATTAATGAATGCCTGGCCAGCTGGCTGCTCATTGTGAAGCTCCCACTCAGCAAACCTTAGTGGGTTCCTGAAAGATGAAGGGAAAAAAGAGGAGAGTGTCCTGTTGGTTTCCCTTATGTTCTTATTGAAGAGCTGACCTTGGATTTGCATTACCATTCATGAGTCTAATGAGAACAGTTTTCTGACCCTTGAAAACATGGTTGTAACTACTCTCTTGTTAACTGCTAGTGTAGCCCAGTAAGGCTGTCCAAAGAGGGGTGGGTTTAGTGGACTCACTGCCACACATACGCTGAAAATCCAATGTTTGGGACCACAGGTTTGCTCTATTACTCCCATGAGATAATGTTACGAGCTGAAATTTGTCCTCCAAAATTTATATTTTAAGCCTTAAACTCCAGTATCTCAGAATGTGAGTATATTTAGAGGTGGGCCTTTTAAAGAGATAATCAAGTTAAATGGGGCCCTTAAAGTGAGTCCCAATCCAGCATGACTGTTGTCTTTATAAGCAGAAGAGACTAGGATTCAACTCACATACAGACAAACAGAAGGCTGACCATCTTCTCTCGATGGAAAGACACAGTGAGAAGGTGGTCACCTACCAGCCAAGGAAAGAGCAGAAGAACCAAACATGCTTATTCCTTAATCTTGAATTGCCAGTGTCCAGAACTGAGCAAATAGAAGTCTATTGTTTAATTCACTCATCTGGGCAGCCCAGCAAACTAATGTAGATAATTATATTTCTCATTCCCCTAAATATCTGGGACCACTTGTTCTTTAGAAAGCATAAAACCCCTTGAAAGTCCATTCTGGCTCCAAAAGGAAAAACAAGGGGACCAGAAAATCCTAGAAAAGTGATAATAGCTTAGTCTCTGGCTCTAATTGTTAAGAAGTGAATTTGTCCTTTTGTGAGACAAGTTTTTTACCTACCCTCCAAATTAATGAGTCCATAAATATTTACTGAGCAGCTAGGACATCAAGAAAGAATATGCTCTGCACCTTAGGGAAAATTTACCGTAAGCTTCTTGAACACAGAGTCCACAAGATCCTTTGTAAAATACCAGTTCCACCACTTGCTACTTGTGTGAACTCAGGTAAATTTCTTTACTTCTCTGAATCTTTACTTCTCATCTATAAAATAGGAATAATATATACCTTGAAAAATTTATGAAGACTAGTGATATTAACAATAAAAATTTATCCAGTTCTTGGAGGAAAGTTGATAAGTGGTAACCACAATAAGGATAATAATGGTAAAGTTAAATAATCATCTAGTGTTGGCAGTAGTAAATGTTAACTATTACTCTCTAACCTTGCTTACATTTTCATTTGGCAATTTTATGTTGCTGTTCATAATTGAAACTGCTATGTAGTGTCACTATCTGTCCTCAGCTGCTTTGAACTCCAAGCTTTGAGGCATCTCATGAAAAATGCCAAGACTATTCCCTCTCCTTATATTATCTGAAAGTCTGGAAGCACCTGTTCCTTAAATGTGTGGTGGAGTTCTCCATTAAAACTCTTGGGACTGATGCCTTCTTTGCAGGAAGACTCCAAATAAATGGTTCAACTCCTTTAATATCTGTAAGATCGTTCAGTACATAATCCAAATTCAGTACATAATCCAAAACATGTATGTGTTTTATTTAATATTTCTAATTTGATGGCATCTAGATCAATCAAATGTAATTATTTTATTATTTTACTTTTATTTTAAATTATCTGAGAAAGAGTACCTAGTGTTTAAAGAAATCATTGTAACAATGAATTGTAAATAAAATATTATTTTTAATGCAGAATCTGTGGTTATTATTCCTTTTCATTATGTTGATTCTTTGTCACTTTTCACTTTTTACTTTTTTTCACATTTATAAAATGTCAATTCCACTAAATCCTTTGAAAGGCACAGTCTTTGTCTCCTCTGCCAGCGAAAGCACAGTTGTGTATGAGTGTGTCTCCAACAGAAAGAATCTCACCTGTCATGATGTAGGGCTTCAATATGTAATTACTTTAAATTTAAAAATGGAAAAAGTATAATTAACAATCAAGTTTTAACCCTAGAAGAAAACAATGGACTTTTCTTTCAAGACAAAGAAAGAAAAAACAAACGATAGCTTGATGAAAAAAAGGTGTCACTAAACTGTTCTACACTTGTCTAATTCTTACACCCTAAAAGGAAACACAAATCTTGAACAATTGCAAACTCATAATGACTTCCTTAGGCGTTCTAGTGATTTCAATGAAAGCAGCTTTATTTTGAACAACTCACAATAGGCCTCAGCTTTACAAACAAGTGAAATCATGAACTTGCTAAATTTGCTAAATTTTCCTCACAACTGCAACATTAGCCAATCGGAGGCACGCAACACTGACCCACCACTATTGTTCACTTACTAGATTGGTGATGGGGACGTGCCAGAAAGGAAGGGGTCTCATAAATGCAGAGATACAGCGGAAGTGTTGAAAGGGCAATCGGCTTTGCTCACATTGCTTAATGCAGTCCTCCACATACTAGGTTGTGAAAGAGCATCTTGGGCCACTCTTTAGACTTCCAGGAAGAACTCTAGTGATCAGCAGTTCCAACCCCTTTGCTTCTCTCCTCTTATCTCAGATTGAATGAGGGAAGAAAAATCACTTTCCTGCACTTGCCTCTCTGCACACTGAATCTACTTTCTTAGTAGCATTTTTCTGGCACTATCTGAGCTGAGAGTCAAATTCAGTACATAACCCATAACAGCAAAGCTGTGGAGATTATGGATAATGCTGACCTGATCACAGACTTCTCAGATTCTAACAGAATCTTTGTATCAGATTAAGTCCAGTGTGGTGGCCACATACCTGTACTCCAAGCACTGAGTCAAGCCTGGACAATTTTATGACTTTGCAAGACCTTGTCTAAAAATAAATAGGGGCTGGGGATGTAGTTCACTATCAAAAAAAAGTCCTGGTTCAATCCCTAGTATTCAACAGTACCACAAAAATAAATAAATAGATAAATAAATAAACAAAAAAGAAAAGAAAAGAAACTTGAATCAGATTATAAATTACAAATCTTTCCCAAAGTAAATGCTGTGTACAAACTTGAGGTAAATGACAGTCCTGCAGAGCTGATGTCAGAGCACCATGCTTGAATTAAAGGATTCCTCAAGGGCTGGGAATGTACCTCAGTGGTAGAGCACTTATCTAGCAGGAACCGGGTCCTGGATTCTACTTCCAGCACCACACATACACACGTGTGTGCGTGCACACATGCACACACACACACACACACAGAGAGAGAGAAATGTACCTATAAAGACACTTCCTGGCAACCTGAAAAAGTAAGTGAGGCCATTGAATGTCATCACGTAAATCAAGATACAAACTGACCACTGTTAATGGTCCAAGCCTGGGGAAGAGAGGGCTGAAATCCCTGGGAGGAAAGTGTTCCCCTCCTGTAACTCAGATGTGTGACACAACACTGTGCATAGTAGAGAGTACACAAAAGGAGAAAGTATAAATCCTGGAAAGATTCTTTAAATGAGAATATATTTAAATTTACTAAACTGGACAATTTTTAAAATTATAAGTGCTATGTATTTGACTTGGTAAGTATACTGGCTTTTTCCATATTTACAGGATTATTACATGCCAGTGTGTGGTACATGGTAGATGCTTAATATTTTCAGAAGGGCATGTGCTATAAAGAGCATTGGTTAGGAGACAGGAGGCCTGGATTGTATCATTAACTAGCTGGTAGCCTTGGACAAACTGAAGTTTCTTTGGATGCCCAAGTTTTCCTCATTCAACCAGAAAGTCACAGTATTATTGCGAGAGGAGAGAGAGAGAGAGAGAGAGAGAGAGAGAGAGAGAGAGAGAGAGAGGGAAGGAAGGAAGGAAGGAAGGAAGGAAGGAAGGAAGGAAGAAAGACCATAAAAAATAAATAAAGGTAGCTAGAGGCAGTTGTAAAAAGTTAAGTCTGTTTCTCTTTGCCATGTGTATTTCTCCATCTAAGAAGTATGTGCTCATCTCAGATGCCCATTTTTGGATTGAGTCTTTGATTTTGGAGGTCTGAATTTTTCAATTCTTTACATATTCTAGATAGAAGTTCTTTGTCTAAAGGACAGTTGAATACAAAATTTTCTGATTCGATGGGTTGTCTTTTCACTCAGTTGATGATTTCTTTAGATGTGCAAAAACTTTTTAATTAGATGAGATCTCAGTTGTTGACCCTTTGAAGTACTTCCTGTGCAGTGTGTTTTGTTCATGAACTGTCTACCCTTAAATCTTCAAGATTTCTACCTACACGTCTTCTAGTAGATTTAGTGTTTCTGTTTTAATATTTAGATCTTTGATTCACTTTGACTTTAGTTTAGTACATGGTGATAAACATGGGTCTAGTTTTAGTCTTTGGCATGGGGAAAGCCAATTATTCCATCACCATTTATTAAAGAGGCTATCTTTCTTTCAGTGAATGTTTGGTCCCTTTACCAAATATAAGATGGTTGAGTGTCTTTGTAGTTGTGTTTGCATCTTCCAATCTGTTCCATTGATCCTCAAGTCTGCTTTTTGCCAATACCATGATGATTTTACCACAGTAGCTTTGTAGTATAATTTCAAGTCAGGGATTGTGATGCCTCCTGCCTTGCCTTTGTTGTCCAGAGATTCCTTTGCTATTCTATGTGTCTTCTGTTTCCAAACAAACTTTAGTGTGGAATGTTTTCTCTAGATCTGTAAGGTATGATAATGCTATTTTAATCAGGATTGCATTAAATCTGTATAACAGTTTAGGGAGGATGGTCACTTTTCACAATGTTGGTTCTTCCTATCAATGAGTAAGGGATATCTTTCCATTTTCTGATATCCTCTTCAACCTCCTTTTTGAGAGTATTGTAGATTTCAATATATAGATCTTGAATACTCTTTGTTAGATTGATTCCTAAGTATTTTAATTTTTTGGATGCTATTTTGAAAGGGATTGTTTCCCTAATTTGTCTCTCAATGAGTTTGTTGTTAGTGTACAGGAATGCCATTGATCTTTGTGTGTTGACTTTGTATCCAGCTTTGTATCTGATGAATTTGCTTATTAAGTCTCATAGTCTTTTGGTGGAGTTTTTGAAGAAGTACAAATGACAAATAAATATGAAATATAAAAAAGTGTTCAACATTGTGTGGAAGATAGATGACCATACTACTGTTTTTGTTAGATTGTTAGATAGTCTCACTGTTTGAATGTCTACTGTGTATGCTTTAATTTTGTAACTTGAACAGCTATTTCCAAGATGACAATATGTAACTTATCAGCTAGGGATTTCTTAGTGGGTTTTTTTGTTGTTGTTCTTTTCTTTTTTTTCCTTTGGAATTCTGTATTATTGATATCCTTTTTTCTGTTTTGTTTGGTTGTTTTCTTTTTTTCTTTCTAAATAAAATTTTTTTTAAAATGTTCAACATCACTGATCATCAGAGAAATGCAAATTAAAACAACACTCAGATTCCATCTCACTCCAGAAAGAATGGTTATCATTAAGAAATCAACCAACAAGTGTTAGTAGAACTGTGCGGGAAAAGGAACCCTTTTCCACTGTTGTTGTTGGGAGTGTAGACTGGTACAACCACTATGGAAATCAGTGTGGAGATTCCTCAAAAATCTAGGATTGGAGGTCCTATTCAATCCAGCTATTCCCTTTCTGGGTATTTTTCCAGAGAAATTTAAAACTTCATATCACAGCAATATACATGCAACCATGTTTATAACAATGCAATTTATAATACTAAATCTTGGAAACAACACAAACGTCCATCAACCATGCACTAGATAAAAAAGATGTAGCACTTTTATACAAAGGAGTACAACTCAGCTATAAAAAAGGTAGACTTGAAGCTTTTATAGGTAAATGGTTGAAACTTGAGGGAATACTCATTAGTAAAATACTTGCATGTGTAAATATTGCAGACTTGCATGTGTAAATATTGTATTGTCTCCCTAGTGAAAAAAACTGAAAAAGTAAATAAGATCCAAAATGTACAATAGACATTGTGAAAGTTAAAGGGAAAGAAACTGATCAAAAGGAAAAAACAACTGGGATAGGAAAAAGGAGAAAAGAAAGAAAGGAAAATATTTGTATATATATATATATATATATATATATATATATATACACACACACACACACACTAGATAGATAACTATACACTAATCTCTGTTAGTTCATCAAAAAGAAGTTATGCTTTCATTGTTTGATTGCTTTACCATTTTCATACCTATATCTTATAATCTAAACAATTACTTTGAAGACAACAGTACACAAAATATGAACCATTGTTAATCCTTTTTTTGAAATTCTAAATCACTGTTTTTACTCTTTTTATTCTTTTTTTCATTTTAAAATAAAATTTTAAAATCCTTTAAAAAACTAATCTGTTTCTTTTCTATTCTATATGTCCATATTCGGAGTTTTACCTTACTTACAGTAGATTATCCTTTTGAATATTTAGAAAAATGCTGCTTATAATCATCCCAGACCTTACTGCTTTCTTATACATCACATTTGAGAGCTAACATCCTTCATAAGGCTCATGTCAGGCAACCCATAAATATGGAATGATTCTACTTTCTAGAACACTTGCTATAAAGCTCTTCTGGAAATGGCAAATAAGATGAACCCAAATGATTTGAGCAAATCTGTTGAGACAGTTGAATACAATCTTATTTGTGTTTTGATAGAGCAGTGGGTTGTCACCTTTGCTATACCTCAGAATCACCAAGGTTTTAAACATACAGATTCCTGGGACCCATCACTAGATACTCAACAGGAGAACTGGAGAGAACTTGGCAGAACTCTTTGTAATCTCCCCAGTGACTCAATAGTATAGTGACAGTCATTGATATGGTGCTTTATATTTTGCACAGCCTTCAACATTATCCTTTGATCCTTATACCCCACATAGAAGAGAAATGAGTTGGCAGAATTATCATCTTTTCACACCAGATAACATTCAGGCCCAAAGAAAATAACATCTATCAGAATTATGGGAAGCAGAACTGAGACTTTACACCGATGTTTTTGGCCCCAGGCTCATAGCTTTTCCACTATGGCTCATTGGGCTCCACTGGAAACACAGGTGTGGTCATAAGAATGTGCTGCCTGAGCCAAAGAAATGGTAGGACCATTAGCACCATTTGAAAGTCAGCAAAAGAGTAAATTTAGGTGCAATGAAAAAGCACTTGTTTGTAATTAACACATTTATGGACCTATTAACCCAAAGAAACAGCAGATGATGATCAAATGTTCAAAGGAAATTGCAAAAACCTCACAGATGAAAGATCTATGGCTCAGCAGCTCCATGAGTGTTTACACACCCACCAGAGAGCAAAGACCATGTGGGAATAGAGTTTGCTGACAGTCTGTGCATCATAGTCTCAGGACTTACTGTATATGCTCATCTTCATTATCCTTATGCTAAAATTCAGTTATGCATGCCTTGAATAGGAAGGAATGGAAAAGAGAAAGGAAATTCCAACATTACCCTAAACAAGCTATAAACTATGAGGATGTGTGATGATTTCATTACCACAGCAGAACTCTGGGGCCCCTGGCTGACATCAGGCAAGAGAGTTATTACGTGATTAAAATGGAGAAGGAAACTAACAGTTATCAGATGGCTGCAGTGTGACAGGCTCTACTTTACATTCACTGTCATAATTAGGTCCCATGATGCTCACGAGAGACCAGCATGGTGATTCGTTCCTTCTCAAGTGTAAGGTAAACCAGGCTCACAGATGTGCAAGAACACACCCAAGGTGGCAAAAGTACACAAACATGACTGAGACATGTCTCTCTGCAAAGTCTGTGGCCTTTCTACTCTTTAGAGTTTCTCCTAGCCTAGCTAGCAGAAGATAAGAAGGCTGATCCATCACAGTCAACAAGTCAGTCAGAAGCCTCACCCTGTTGAGACACCTCTGTGCTTGGAGCTGCAGCTCTGGGGTCACGGTGGCAGTGTATGGGAAGATGGCCATGCAGCTGCTCTTGGCACGTGGGCAAGAGGACACAGCACCTGACGTGCGATGCATCTGGTCCTTACTCTAACACATTCCCGGCAAGGTGTGGCAGTGTCTGCCCAAGCATGGGAAACCTCGTCTCACTTAGTCACTCTGATATCGCATAACAGATACAGGATTTCCAACAGCAAAGCATGCTGAGCGGCCAACATCAATCAGCCCAAGTACAGTAGACAAGAAATCCATACCAGCGCTTCATAGCTAGCTTACTTGTTGTTATCCCTGTAGTCTCTCTCACCACTTTTCAGGCCACGCCACACCAGAAGCCAAGCCATTACCTTGTAACACAAATGTGATTGCATCAACACATTCCATGATCTCCCAGTGTACTTAGAATAGTGAAAATTCATGACAGTGGCAGGTTTCTTCCTTGGACTCACCTCACCCCTCTCTCCTTCATGTCCACTAAGCTCATTATTATAGTTCTGTGAGTTCTCCAAGCAGGCCTCCCTACTCAGGACCTTATGATCCATCGCATCGTTGCCTGGACTGGTCTTCCCCAGCTCTAGCCCATTACCTCAACTAATTTCTTTTCACTCCTTTTATTCCTGCCTAAATGTCACCTTTTCAGACTCTCCACAGTAAAGGTCCCTTGTATTATTCCACACAGTTCTTATTTTCCAACCTTAAGACAATTGCAATTGAAATGCAATAATTAAACATTTCAGTCTTTGTTAATTCCTAGTTTTCCTAGTAGAATGCGTACTCCATGAGTGCAGGGGAAATGGCTAGATAGTGTTATGCTCCTAAATGGGCTGTGCATTAAATTGATCATCAAATATTTATTGAGTGAATAAATGAATGAACATGGTTACATTTTCCCTGAAAGACTTTGCTTTCTGTAATTCTCAGAATCAAGGAAGAATCCAAGATAGGTCAATGGCTTGTCTTGCACAAAATAACCTATTCAGTAAATGTCATATTGGGATTTGAAAGTAAAATTGTTGTATATAAAAGCCTCTTATTTATGTCCCAACTTTAGCGTGTGATTTCAAATACTGAAACCTGTTATTCTCATGGGAGTACATATCGTCTCAAAGTGTACTTAATCTCTTAGCTAAGAAAGTACGATAATCTCAGTCCACCTCTAACTTTGCAAATCAAAACCAAACCCAAAACAAAACAAATAGAATTCTAAGACACTTTTCAATTTCATGATGCAAAAGTTTCTGTACCAAGAATCTGAAGACCCAGAGAAGAACATGAAGGATGGGTAGTGTGGCCAATAGGCCTCACCCCTACAGGCTCTGTTCATGCACAGCAATTAACTGCTTCCTTCTGAGTGCCTGTACTAAATGTGCACCTCCATCCTGCACTGAGATAAGTAATATAAAACAACAGAAGGAAAAGGTAAATAAATGAAGCACAAGCCGCATAAATTTAAGGCAATATCTAAGCTGAGTAGACCAGAAGTACTGATGCCTGTATCTTTAGTGTGCCCAAGTACTCACTGATTTGAAGAGGAGGTAAGGTTAAAAAAAAATAAGCTTAGCAGTTGTGGTAGTTCCAGAGACAAAATCCATGTTAGAGATCTATTAAAATATTAAAAGAGAGAATGGCAAAACTCACATGTGTCCACGTACCCCTGCCCACCGCACATAGAAAATAAACAGCAAGTCAGAGATACCAGCACCTGCAAGCAAAAGTTTCCCTCCTCTAAGTCCCCACCATCAGGGAACTCAAACTCCTTTGTCCCCCCAACACAACAGCCATCCCCAAGTGTCGAGAACTCCAAGAGCATGGCTAGGAACTCCCACCTCAGCTTCCCACATGTCAGCTTTGTGCAGCACTGGCCAAACGATATCTAGAGTCAGCTGCCAAACCTACCAAAGTGACAGCACAGTACACAATACCTCAGTGACAGGACCAGAAAGGTACATTAACACATTCTTCTTGGTCTCTCCTCTAGTTTTGTCTCTCTCTTTCTTTCTCTCCTTCTTTCTCTTCTCTTCTCTTATCTTCACTTTCCTTCTCTTCTTTCTCTTCTCTTTCCTTCTCTTTCCTTCTCTTCTCTTCTCCTCTCCTCTCCTCTCCTCTCCTCTCCTCTTCTCTTCTCTTCTCTTCTCTTCTCTTCTCTTCTCTTCTCTTCTCTCTCTCACATCCACACATCCAAAGACTTGAAAAGTTCCTTTGCTTTCCCTGGAAGTTTACAACCGCTACAGTTTTGGAGTATGCTAAATTGAGTTCCAATAAAATACCCTGTCTCTGGGTTTGTCTTACATATAAAGTGTGAGTCATGCTCAGAGTCAGGCAACTTAAATTAATCTTTGTATACACTGCAGTTTTCTCCTAGAGGATCATGCTTTATATCTCCTCCAGGTTAGAGCCATCCTAGGTCTCTTTTTCGGGTCTTGGACAGTCTAGGGTTCACTTTAGAGATCACTCAATAGCACTTGAGTGCATAATTAAAGAGGGAGATGGACTCAGGTTTGGAAGCTGCAATCAGCATCCCTTTGGGTGTTACCCTGAAATCAGATAATAGGAAATATTTAGTTCCTATTCCCAGGTGAAACTCTGTTATCCCTGCACATTATAAGCAGCTGCTTACTGCTAAAATGTTGATGGCATTATTTGTCATCTATTGTCGTCATTGTGGTTTAACACTTCTGAGTTCTTGATTTTTTTTTTTGGTACCAGGGATAGAACTCATGACCTGGCACTTGCCAAGCAGGCGCTTACACCACTGAGCTAAATCCCCAGCCCTAAATTTTTAATATTAAAGATGCCCATAAAAATGTGCATGTTTTTAATCTTCAAGTTTAATCTTCAAAGAGACCATGACTTACAGGTTCATTAGATTAGTTAAGGTTTCATTGAGACCTAAAAGGGTTTAATACAAGATAAGGAAAACAAGAAACAAGTTGTGCTTACTTCCCATTTTTTCCTAGTTGTGGTAAAAATTGTGACACTGTCCACTGTGAGACCTTAGGTGGATTGCTTAATTGTCCCAAGTTCAACCTGCTTGTCTTTCAAAAGCAGAGATTCCAATCAATCTTTTTCCAGTGTCACTCAATCATAAAATCTGACTTCTGTATCATATAATGTACAGGATATAATTTTTAAAATTATAAAACCAGATATTTACTTTAACCTTTGCAAGTCCTATAACTAAAGGGACTTGGTGACCATCTAGGTGCCATAAAAACAGAACAAAAAGCAGTTGATTATATTTACAACAGAAGATGTGAATATAAGTTGACGAATAAAATATTATCACATAGCATTTTAATTAAATAGTTAATTTTACAAGTAATAAGTGAATATATTCTTGTAAGACATGAGAATCACAGCATGGTGAACACACTTGGAATCAGTCAGTTGAGGGACCGAGTTTCAGCATAAATCACAGGTTGTGGAATCTTGACCAGTTTACTCTAAGCTCAGTTTGTTGTGCCAAATAGGGGATAAATCAGCTTTGGGTTTACCAGCAGGCTCTATGAGCACTAGAAACACCCCTCAGAATGGAATGCATTGATCCCTGAGAAAGTGCAGGGGGTAAGCATGGTAGAAGAGTAGGGCCTCAAAAGCAGCCCCACTAGGGAACCAGTCCTTCCTCCTCCAATTCAGTCATTTCAGTCACTCACCAACAATTTAAGGCTGCTTGACAGTAAGAGCCATACTAGAGTTTGAGTGCTGGTGATTAAGAAAGGGAGACAGACATGCATGCAGATCATGACTGTGCAGTGGTATCAGTGCTGAGAAAGAGAATCAGAGCTACTTCTCAAAAGAGGGGCCCAAGAGTTGAGCTTTGGAGTGGTAGACAGGAGATGACCAAAGGTTCACAGATGAAACCCTTTCCAGTCATAAGGAATGGCCAGCACGAAGGAGTGTGAGAAAAGTGTAAAAGGTGACAGGGTTTGGACTGAGTTTATCATCTGGTAGTTTATCATCTCTCTCTCTCTCTCTCTCTCTCTCTCTCTCTCTCTCTCTCTCTCTCTCTCACACACACACACACACACACACACACACATTTGCCAGCCACAAGTTTGCAGCAAAAATGACAAAACGTACTGATTAAACCTGAAAATCTATTTTCTCTGATCATTGGTGGCCCTTGATGATGTTGCTAACCTTTGTTTTTAACCTGTTCTCAGAATCTTAGAACCTGTTTCATAATCAGGGGAGCAGCAAAATCCTTACCTCTCTGTACCTAAATCCACCCATAAATCCGTGGCATGCATGGTCTCACTTCTCTCCCCTTCCTCTTAGAACTCAGAAAGCTCCCATCCTTACCTCCAGATTGTTGTTTTCTTTCTGAGCAGAAAGCAGGGAATGGAGAACCACAGGATGGAAGGGGGAAATAAAAGGAAAAAAAAAACTCATAAGGGAAACTTGTAATGATTTAGGATGAAGTCAAACTGGCAAAGTGGTTTAAGCACCCTTTTAACAAGCTTAATGAATTGCCACTCAAAAAATCTTGCAAAGTTAATATCTTTATTGTCTGAAACAAAAATTGAAAAATACTGTGGGAGCTTGAGGAACATAATCGAGATGCTTTTGGAAAAGGGTCTCTTATCAGTAACTTGTATTCTCTCTCTGTCATAGGGGTTACCTGTTTCACCTCTCCATAAAGATGACCTTACCATGTGAAGAGTATTAATAGGGTAGATTTCTGAACTCATTCTAAAACTTAAAAATACGTTAGCTTGGTGCAGTGGTGTACACCTGTAATTCCAGCACTTCAGAGGCTGAGTGAAGAGGATTGGCAAAAATTCAAGACCAACCTGAGATACATAGTGACTTCAAGGACCAGTCTGAACTATGTAGCAAGATCCCGTTTCAAGAAAAATGTTAACCTGATCAGAATCTTAAGAGTACAAATTACAGTCACAACATGTTGAGTCCAATACCTGTGACTTATTTTTTTAATAGCAGCCTTGCCTGGTATTGAAGAGATGTCCCTTAAATAAACAAATGACCTGAAAGCAAAATCTAAGCCATGTCTACATGCTTTGATGATGCTCAGGCTCTTTGGTGAGTGAGAGATAAAAGGAAGACCCACTCACTTCTAAACAACTCTGCATGAGCAAATACAAGATGTATCTTGTTTTGGAGAGGAAATCACACTTCTCCCAAAGCTGCAAAGGACAAAGCAGACTCCAAACAAACTGTGAGACCCCAGGCTGTAGGAATGAACCTACCATTTTCCCCTGATGATAACAGCAGCCAAGGTTTCTCAGCTGTGGGGAATACCAAGTAACACCTACCATCAAAATCATATGTCCTTCATGATCAGGAACAGTCTCCTTTGGAAGAAAAAAGAAGAAAGTGTTATTAGAACTTCAGCTCTAGCCAATTTCCAGATGCAGTCCGCAATTACCATTTTCCCATCAGCCAGCCCCCCAGGCTAAAACTCTTAAATTTACCCCATCAGTACCTTTTTCTCAAGCCAAAACAAACTTATTCAACAATAAGCAATGCCAATAAATATTTTAAAGAAACTGTAAACACCATGCATTTTTTACAGATGTTTTGCATTTATACTTGCATGCAAAGCAATAGAAAACACTGGTTTCAGTAGGCAAAAAGTATGCTGTTTTCTGCATACTTGAAGAATCTCAAAAGATAAGATGATTATCCAAATTTTTGGCCTGCAAAGATTAACCACAGGAAACCAAGCACTACAATGCCAACGTTAAAGAAAAAAACTATCCATGATACTTATTAAAGATGGTGAGCAGCCTGACATGGAAGGGCATGAGTTTGGGGACAGTCTGTGATTGTAGTGAGACTCTATCTCAAACAACAACAAAAGATGGTAAGGAAGCCCTTAATCCATTGGACACATGGTGTTAGGTATAAGTACTACTAAAATGTGTTCCTACAGTGGGGAAAACAGATTAGAATAGGTTCCAATTCAAACAAAGCTAAGTAGGGATTTATAGCTGAAAAGCAGAAAATAGGGCAGTGAAAGCAAAATTCCTAAGAGGAAACCACAAAGATAATGAAGTTTCTGGATAAAACAATTTGATAGGATTATTGCTACAGGTTGCCCAGAGTAATAAAATATTATAGAGGTAGTCAGGCACAAAGGATGGAGGATTTTCTCTAAACTCGACAGGATTCTTGCTGATAGTTGATTCTGCAAAAACAGAGGAAGAAAACTAAAGTCAGGCATAGTCAAGCAGAGACCAAAGTTTTGGTGAAGGAGGATCTTCTCAAAGGTAACACAGTAAATGCACCAAAAAAACATCATTGTTTGAACAAATGGACATCCTCCTCCTTATCCTGTGGATCTGATTGGGCAGCTTCCGTCATTGTCACTGGTTAAATTCTCTCCCTCTTCCAGTTCATCCTGTATTTTACCCAATTATTTCCCACACAGAACCTTTTTGATCTCTTGTGCTATTTTCTTATAACTAAGAAAATGAAGGTTGGGAGAGAAAATTCAAGGCCATGGCTCAATCCAAAGGCAGAAGAGGAAATTGCAGTAAGAATCTAAGCCACAAATCCACTTTCCTCTGCCACAAAAATGGTTCCGAAAGGGCTGGATGGTGACTTCAGTCACATCCCATGCAGTCCCGCGTATTGCCTACTCTGTCACCATCCTCGAGAATGGGAATCTGAATGAACAGGAACAGTGACAAATGAATCACAGGACATAAATTCTTAAGTGCCCAAGAACCTCAAGAAAGAAAATATTTAAACTCAGTGAAACATTTTAAACATTTTAAATAAAGAAAATATTTAAAATCAGTGAAGCACTAACCATAAGGATACCTTCTACTGAATACCTCTTAGAGCCAAGCTAGAGAATATTGATGCATGGATTGGAAAAAGAGGTCCATCAGCTAATCTTAGGAACAATCTAAGCACCATAAATTTACAAGCATTCCTTAAAGATTAAGAAAAGAATAACACGAAGAAGAAATATGTTAAGTAGATGTTTTTCAGTCCTCTAAGTTTTCTACTATAAAATTTGTTTCCACTTGTAACTATCCAAATAGCCTTTTAAAATTTTTGATGACAGGAATATTGTCCTCAATTTCTGTTTTTGTTTTTGAGTTTCTGGTATTTCTCCATGGCCACTAATACAGTTAGTGCCTCCTAAATTTTTCTGAGCAATTTCTCTAAAACTTAACTGAGTTAACTTTAAACATACAAGATCATTCCATATTTATGTACTTATTCAATAAATATTTGGTATTTGCAGTACACAAGTCACTGAATGAGACACCATGAAGTATCTGAGGGAAGGATGTGGTCTCCTGTTAATATTAGGTGACCAATCATCACCCATCCTGGAAAAGCAGAATCCATCTGCCTTTCAAGGGGAATTTAAGAGTATGTGGGTACTTATTATACAGGTGAGGGAAGAACAGAATGCTCAAAAGGGGACAATGACACAATTCAGACTAAACAATGGCAGACACCATTCGCATTCACAGGCAGGAAAAACAAGATTCTGTTCCAAGAACCCAAGGGTTGGGACCACCTGCGGAGACTAGGACTTGGTGGGAGTTGGAACCCTAGAAGTTGTAACTTTCCTAGAGACACCTCCCAAGGCAGAGGGCATGGGAAAAGGACCCAGAGTTTTTATATTAGTGCTTCACATTGATGCCACCAACCATCAGCACAGTTGACACAGAGGGGTGGGCAGCACAACCACAAGCCAGCACTTGTGACACAGGGAGCATAGAAAGGCTTGGCTCCAAGTAGGCAGCCTGGTCATAGGATGCTTTGATACTTGTACTATAGTCAGACAAATGCTCAGTAACCTTACAATAATTGTCTTAACAGAATTACAGTCAAAACATGAAAACTTAAAGAGATACCAATTTAATTTAGAATCACTAATATATTATTTTTAAAAAGGCAGCACTCTGAAAATGTGAGGGGACGGAACAGAATTTTCAAAGCTACAGAAGGTATAAAAAGGAGTCTACTTGAAAACTCCTAAAAGATGTGTAAATACTGTGTAATCAACTGTTGAAACCATAATGGAGATTTTTTTTTTTTAATCTCAAATATGAGAGTCTCTAAAGATTTGGGAGCAAGGATGTAACAAAATCAGAATTTCCCTTTAAGGATTAGTATAACAGCTCTATATAAAATCCATGGCAAATGAGGGCAGGTAAAGGATAAAGTCTTGAATCAACAGTGTGATCCTGAGAATACATGGGGTCTTCTCTAAATGATCAGATGCCAACAGCTGAAGACACTGAACTAGAAATGTGAGCCCTCTGGGAGCTCAGAAAGGCTGCTGTGACCATGGGCAGACTCTGGCTGCACCATCTGCAAAGTGATAAAACTTGGTAGCCTAAATATGGTTAAAATTGTGCATATAGAAAAACAGCAAAAAAGTTTCAGCAATGCCTCAAGCATAGAGGAAAAGAAGCTTGAGAATAAGAGTAGCAGGAGAAAAGGAGGAAACTCTGGAGGATACCACATTCCAGTAGAGTTTCCAAAATAAATGATTGAGCTGCCATGTAAAATATATTTGAAAATCCAAGAAGAATGAATACTGAAAAGTGCAATGGGATTTTTAATTTTGGGGATAATTTCAAATTTTAGAACTGAATTCAAAATACAAAGGTTTAAGTTGAAGACACACAAGTATCAAATACACACACACACACACACACACACATATATATACACACGCACACACACACACACACACACACATTATCTATATCAGTTTCTGCCTCTAAAGTTTTCCTCCTTCATACTTTCAATCTTCAAGGCAGTTTGTTTGGTAGTTTTGAGTCTTCTATCAAAACTGAAAGAAGCCGAAAGTTTCCGCGCCTAAATAATAGAAAATACAAAGCAAATGCTTTGTACTCTCACTGTTCCGAAGAGAGGACTGTGATGTGTCCCAGTGTCCACCATAAACTTAGTCATCTACAACCATGGAAAATGGGGTTACACCATATTACCATTTGGCTGCTTAGAGTCTTGCTGATGCTGTGCATTTATAGGAAACTAAAGGTATGACAAGAGTAACAATTAAAAAGTAATTGGTCCCAAACTTCTGTAGTCAAATACCTTCAGCAAAATTTAGTGAGTCTTGTAATGGACCTGATTAACATGGCATCAATTTTTTTTCTAAAAATCCTATAGAAAGTACTAAAAAGAGAAAATGCAGGATAGATTGTTTAGAATAGCACATTTATGGACTGGTATGTTTGCCTCTGCAGAAATTCAACCATTACAGAAAAGTTA
>PVJX010034749.1:0-18709 GCA_004027295.1 Dolichotis patagonum | reverse complement strand
CTTTGAGGTTTTTACCTACTTTGTCTTCCAGGAGTTTTAGTGTTTCTGTTTTAATATTTAGATCTTTGATCCATTTAGATTTTAGTTTAGTGTATGGTGATAGACATGGGTCTAGTTTTAGTCTTCTGCATATGGACAGCCAATTTTTCCAGCACCATTTGTTAAAGAGACTGTCATTCTTCCAGCGAGCATGTTTGGCTCGGTTTTCTTAATGCTTTGTTTCAGAGACGAAAGGGAGGAGGAGGAGGAAGAGGAAGAAGAGGAAGAGCAGGAAAAGGATGCAGCTTGTACTCATTTAGCACTGTTTTCTAGGCAGAAGGTTAAGTGTTTCATGTGCTGTCATTCTTGCAATCTTAATAATGCTATGAGGGAAATATTATCTCCATTTTACAGGCAAAGAAAATGAGTCACAGAGGAGGAAACTTCTAAGATCATTAGCTGGTTAGATGCTTGCTGATATTAGAGTAGAAGCCTGAGTTCTGGGCCCCAGGTCATATTTCGCAACCCTCTTTTGAACCAACACTCCAGGGAAATGGGGAGGGGAGAGGGAGAGAGAGAAAGAGAGAGATTCTCTGGCACTTTTATAAAATATTGTTTACCTAAAGACCATGATTCTCTTCTAAAGAGAATAATTTTGATACAACCTTTCATATTGTTCCAAAAAGTATTACTTTTGGAACTGGGGCTTAACCTCAAAGCTTTGCACATGCTAAGTATACACTGTCAACTGAGTACCCTAGCCTCCAAAGAGTTATTTTTAAAGAGTAGAGAAATATTTATTTCCTATGGTTCATAAACTAGACCTAAGATTATATAGTGGAAATAGTTCAGTGGAGATTATATAATGGAAATAATTCAATGTTAAAAAGAAATGAAAGCACTTAGAATAAAAGAGAGGGTTAGTAACAGTGTCATTTCTGGTTATTTGGGAGGATTATTTTGTTAGTTTTACATTTTTAAAAAAATGATTTCATTTATGACATCTGTAGTCATGAAGCAAAAATTTAAAGGCAGTTGAAAAAAATGATATTCTGTATTGATAAGCAGAAATCTGCAACAATATGGAGACTGGACATTTGTATAAAGAATCTATGCAAATTGTGAGAGCAAAACACCTTGGAGACTTTTCCTGTTTGTTACAGAGCCTAGAGATAGGCTAAGTTCATGAATAAGTGTGGCATTAAATCAAGATGTTTGCAGCAGGACAGTCACAACAGCCTTGATAAGTGCACTACTTCAAACCCAGTGAATTATTCTAATAGAGATAGGGTGACTTCAGAGTGGCCCAGCCCTGGGATTCCAGGAGAAAGAAGTCAAGTGCAGGTGATCTACACGAGTGACACAATCCCATGTAGATGAAACACCAGGGAGAGTGGCCACCTATTGAGAAACAGCCAGTCAGTGTTCTGTATGCCCCTAGAATTCTTCTCACACTAAAGATCTTAAAAACCAAAAAGCTCTGTTACTGGAAATATCAGCTGCAAATATCATCATTAAAAGCAAAACATACTGGGATATAGCAGTCAGGATGATGAAGTCTTAGCTCACATAAAGTTTATATGCTAAGCATATACCGTTGCTTTTGTTGATTAGTGCCTATTGTTTGTATCAGTATAAATGTCCTCTTTTCAGCCCCAAAATGGGCAGTGATTGTTTTCTCTTTTTTATATACACTTCCTAGTTCAAGAAGTGCTTCCATTTTTGTCATTTACTTAGCTTTTGAGGTGCATATTACTTTTTATTCTGTGTTCCTACTGATCTATCTAATGCCTAAGTGACTTCTAAATATTCCCAGATCTCAGCTAGTCAGTGCTGTCTACCCTTCCCCATTCCTCGTGTCTTTGTTTTCCAATATGGAATCTAATACTATGCTTTGCTACATATATGGTTGACCCCAGGTTTCCTGGATCCTGAATCTACTTCTATTTTTGTACACTTTGTACTTTCTTCATACCTGTGTAGGAGAGCTCAAATAACCACATATTTGGCTTAGTTTCTCTCACACTCAATTGGTAGCTTGGCTTTGTTTAAAGGTGTTGCTTGAAAAGAATTTTCCATCAGAATTTGAAGCCTTTTGAAAAGTTTGATACAGTTGTGAGTCCTTCTGCTTCATATGTGAATTTTGCTTTCCTCTCTAGGTTTTTGAAGGATTTTCTCTTTACGCCAGTGAAGTGATATAATCAGTCCCTGACTTAATACATTTGAGTTGTGAACTCTCACAGATACGAACAGATCTCATACTTCAGAAACTTGTAGATGCAAACTGTGGAAGTAGCTCACGTGTCTGCTGGACATTGTCACAGCAGTGCTGCTGTGTGCCTACTATATAGCGTGATAGTGTATAGAAGTGCAGTGCTCAGTCAGAGCCCAGGATGACTGGAAGCAAGAGGAAAAGCAGAGGAAATGAAGAGGGGACTGCTAGAAAGCACAAAGCAATAACCATAGAAAAAAGGTGAAAACACAGGGGACTGGAGATTTAGCTCAGCGGCATATGCGCCTGTGTTGCAAGCGTGCGGCTGTGAGTTTGATCCCCGGTACCGATTTAAAAAAAAAAAAAAAGGTAAAAATACAGTATAATAATACGTACTTTGTTGGATTTATAAACAAATCTGTCTTACAAATGTTCTCCTGGAATGGGTCTCATTCAAAATCAGAGATTTACTACATTTCACATCAATGAGTCTTGGATCTTAATATGATTTTTTCAATGTAAAAGCTCATATCCTTCAATTTCATTTCCAGCAAAAGCTCTGCTAACTGATTTATACTTAATGGCCTTGGTAGATAAACCTACTACATACCCATTTCTTTGAAAAATATGTTCATAGCTAGTAGGAGTTCCCACAATTTCTATTCCCATTAACTGAGTTGTATGTTTACTAAGAGTAGTCAGTTGCATTTGTTGTGGTAATCAAATCAATCAGTTAAAAATTATGTCTACCAATGAATGTGAGTATGGAAAGCAAGTTGTTACCATGAAAAGAAAGTTGGAAACTTTGGGGAAAAACTGATAAAGCCAAATTCTTACGTAAAAACCTGAGACAATAAAGCTGCTAGAATAATTTGGCTATTACACTGCTTTGAAAGTGGCTTTAAGGTCTTGCTCTTTAAATAAATTTGAAATTGAAAATCTTTTACTATAAGAAATGCATTGGTAATGACTTAGAGATCCAGCTGAAACCAAACACAAGGAAGAAGACATGATCCTGAACTGAAAGATTGGTGAATGAATATACATTTCTGGGGTTAAGGTATAAATAAAATGCTAACATACTAAAGTGGAGAAACTTAGAAGATATCACCTTAACCAAGTAGTCAAAGTTGGCATTACTGATCAACTTAACATGGGATTTTAATTTCCTTCATAGTTTCTCGCATTCAAGTCTTAAAGACTAGATTAGGAATTTGTTCAGCTCACCAGAAAGCAAATTTCTTTCATTTTCACTGTGAAAGAATCCAAAGACCTCTTCCTCACACAGATTACTAGTGTCCAATCTGTGCTTAAGGTGAATCTTTTTCAATAGAATGTAAAAAAGTTATGTAAAATGTGCTCAGGAACATTAAAACTAGTCATTAGAAACATTTAACTAGCTTTATAATTTGAGTTTTAAAAAATAAATACTTGCAGCTCAATCTCATGCTGACAATGATTTTACAGTTACTTTTTACTTGTTACTTTTCCGAGGCAAACCAAAGGTTCTCAAGGTTTTTGCTGCCTTCTTTAGCAGCATTTGATGGAGGATCTTTTACACATTTGTACTAGATAAAAATAAACCAGATTGCAAATCCTTTTAAAAATCTTAAACCATGTACCAGTTTTTTGGTTGAAATTGTGTAGGATAAGTTAAATTGCATTCTTTTAATCAATATGAGTGTATTTTTGTAAGCATAGTTATGTTGAAATAAAATATGAAAAAGAAAAAAAATGACATTACCAATTCTGGGTCAAACTGACATCCTGTTCTTTCTGAGAAACACAGCATGTCACTTCGATGGCATTTCTGTCGAAAGGCAAAACTGCAATTTAGCTGCAAGGACACATAAGACCAATGCAAGTTGAGAGACATTCTACAAAATAGTTGGGCTGCACAATTATAAAATGCAGTATCAAGAAGGGCAAAGGGGTTGAATAAAGGAAACTGAACAGGTATAGCAACTAAATGTACTGTGTAATGCTGTATAGCTTTAAATGACATTTTTTGGATAATAAAGACATTTTAATTTTTTTCAGCAATCATTCTTCCCTTCATAGATGAGAATGTGTTTCTTTTCTTTTTATTAGGTTTATTGGTACAATTTAGATACACATAATGATCACATTCATCACAGGGAATTTGTACATGTACATGCTATATCTTGATTCCTTTTTTATTTCACATTCCCTTTCTCTCCCTTCAACCCCTGTTCCTTTCCTTATTTACAAAGATTTTTTCCATTTTATCCTTTTTTTCTCATATTTTTCTTTTCCTTTCCCCCTCCTAGTTTTTTTGCAGAACAGTTAATAAAATTATAAAATGGACTGTAGATTAACAAATAGTACTATATCAATGTTAGATGACCTGATTTTGACATTGCATATAATTGTGTAATAGAATTGTTTAGTCCTTAGGAAAACCATTCTGAAATAATTAGGAGTAAAGGGATGCAATGTCTCCAATATTTTCAAATAACTGAGAAAAATTATCTAAAAATGTATATGTATATGTACAGAGAGAAAATTAGGAAGGCAAAGCAATTGAGGCTAAATAGAAATAACCGTTGAGGCTCAGAGGTATTCAAGAGTTCTTTGTGTTACTCATGCCATTCTTTAAAATCATAATGACATAAAACCCAAAGTTATAGTAAAGTTTAATGCACTGTTTATGGTGATAATCTAGTATGGTTAATTATTTAAGTAATTTAATTTTCTCTTTAACTAACTAACCTTAAATCTCCAGGGGCAGAGTAGAATATGACACCACCAGGTTGCTGTTTGGGGTGCCAAAGGTTGTGTGTGGGAGAGAAGAGAACAGTTGCCTGGGGAAGGAGGCAGAGGCCAGATGGTGAGAGGTTGCACCCAGTTAATAGGACATGAATTTTAAAACTTGATCTGCTGAAAGACTGCCAAGTACAAGAGTCATTGGTACTCAGAGTAAAGTGTGGTTAGAAGATGAGAGAGATGCAGAATGGGGCCTACAGTAGTCCTTTAACTTGGTAATCAAATCTTACATTACTGTGTATCAATGTGTATTGAATAAAGAAGCAGAAGAATTCAAGCCCACTTTAGAAATGGGCTCATCCAGTGGGGTAAAACAGAGGAGAGACAAGGGTGAAGTGGGAACAGTACTGACTGGATATGTGGGGATACCACAGGGATACCACAAATATCAAGGGGCTTCAGGAAGAGAAATGGTGTGGTGCAGTGGGCAGACAGTGTAAGTTGATGAACTCATCTTAGAAAATGAACAGAAAGTTTGTGGGCATGTGGACGAATGGACATGGGGTTACTTGCAGCTCATCTTTTTAACTCTGGGCACCCCAAAACCTTTTATTTTAGATTGGATGAAGTATGGAAATTCAGACAGATTCCTTGCCGTACTTGTTTTCTTTCCTATCAGCAGTGTAGTAGGGTTCATTGGTGTTTTGTTTATTCTTATGAAATGAAGAGTTTCTGATTTTTAATTTTAATCTGATGGGAATGTCTAATAATAGTTGGCATTTCATTGTTTCCTACTATGTGCTGGATATAAATACATTGTTGACTTTTTTGGGGCCGGGGGTTTAGCTCAGCAGTGTAAGTCCCTGCTTGGCAAGCACGAGGTTGTGAGTTCAATCCCCGGCACCAAAAAAAAAAAAAACAACAACAACAACAACAACAACAACACTTTTTTAAAAACTGGATTTCCTTTTTTTTAGGTTGACGGAATATTTTAGTGTTTTAGTTATTGATCTCTTACCAACTTTAAATATTGCAATTTTTTTCTCCCTTTGTCATCTATGTCTTTTGCCTGTGCATCCTCTAAGTCTCATATGCAGTAGTCAGAGTATTTCCTGGAATGGTACATGTACTTAGGTCACAGGTCACAGATACTGGTTTCTATTAACTTTATAGTTTTACTTCTCCTATTTATATATTTAATTGTTCTGTAATTCAGCATTTCACATAGCTGAATCCATGAATAGCTGCTATCCAACTTTATTCTTGTCATTTGGTAAACTGTTTTTCTCTGAATATAACATTCAAGAAAAACCTTTCCATTTCATTTGTTATTATATAATAAGTTCCCATGTATACACTGGTCAATTTTTAATTTCTTAGTTCTGTTCCATAGGTTTATTTGTTCTATAACTCTACCACATTGGATCAATAATTGTAATTTAAATATGTCTTCATATCTAATAAGGTGAGCACTCCTTTGTTTTTTTTCAAAATTTATTTAGCTATTTGTTAACATTACTAGTCATTTATGGAAAATAAATTTACTAAATCTTTAAAAAATAATGTTGAATAGTCTTTCTTTTGACACATGAATATATTTTTTATCGAACAAATTAAAATATATGTTGATTTCTAGTATCTTACTTCATGCTTACCAAACTATTTTATTTATTATCTATCTACCTATTTATTTTAAATGAGGACTCACTATGTTGTCTTGAACTCCTGGGCCCTGGCGATCCTGCCTCAGCCACCCAAGTAACCTAGACTATAAGTACGTGCCATTACTCCTGACAATTAAACTTTGTTTTTTTATTCCTTTTTTCCCTTCGATTTACATTGAAATCAGTTTTCTCTGATTAGTTTGAAATATATGAATTATAATTTTAACAAATCAAGACAAATATTTGTATTTATCTTGTCTAATAAGTTTTGAAATGTACAAAATTTGGTCAAATATAGTGAATGCTTAAATTTAAAAAAATTACTACAGTGAGTGACATATTATGGTTAGTCCCTCTCAGAATCCTCCCCCTTACTTTGGACATGGTTATTCCCATTGTTTTTGCCACTTTGTGAAGCGATTCCGGAAGTCCTTCATAAAGATCTTTACAAGGTGTGATAAAACAGTACAGTACAGGACAGAGTACTAGCCTGACAAAAAGGCAGGCTGATAAAAATATTATGATACATCCTTATTCCCCTTACTCACAAAATCTGACACTTGCAACTTCTGGCTCTTCCCCAAAGTCAAAATGACCTTGAAAGGCAAACATTTTGAATCAATTCAGGACATCAAGGCAGCCATAATAGTCCTACTAAAAACACCATGAAATCAGCTTCAGAAAGTGGTAAGAATTATGCAATGTGTGTTTGAATCAAAAAGAAGTGTTTTAGGGGACGTAATAGAATGTGTCTATTATTATAGTATTTTTTTATTTAAACACATACTATATTTTTGATCATTCTGCATATCTCTATTGGTCTGTTCCTTCTGAACAAAACAAAACAAAAATGTTAGCAAGCTTTTACTTCCTGTATTTTCTCTCTCTCTCTCTGTCTTTCTTTCTCTCTGTTGTTACTATTCTATCCCTATCCATGGTCTTTAGTTTTCAACTGTTACAGATTGTGATATTTAATTGTATGTACCAACTTGTCTAAGCCAAAAACATCAATAGTGCTGAAGTTGAAAATTCCTGCTGTACTAAGAATAAATAAACTATTGCTGTAGGGAAAAATCTCAGCAATATAGTATACAGTTCTTATCATTATTACTATTTATTTCATCATAGCTCCACCTTCTGGGATGCACTTTCTGCTGAGGTTTGAACATAGTTTTTGCCCTGAAAGGGTCTGTATGATTAAAGGCTTCTGCCCTAGGGTGCCACCGTGAAAGGTGAAGCCCAATAGAAAGTTTTCAGTCAATGAGGACACAAGGCTAGGTAAAGGAGAGTGTCAGAAACACATAGGAATGCAGGAGTCACCCTCAGGAACACATTCTCAGGAGAAATATGTATCATTACTATCACTATTATTATTGGTCAATGTGGTTTTTCAGGTCGGTGTTCTGTAGTGAACTTCAATTAGTTTTAGTGGAGAAGGACTAGAAGCCAGATTGCATCAAATTGGGAAATAAATGGGAACTGAGGAAATAGAGGAAAATATAGATCTTTCTCCCCAAATGCTTGGCTGTGAAGAGTTTAAAGCAATAGTTGGCAAGGGTACAAAGAAGAGTTGCAAACGAATTTGCTTTTTATGGTGACAGAGTTAGTTTTCTCTCCCATCCTATTCTCCTATCCTTTCTTCCTCTTTCCTGCTCCTCCCTTCCCTCTTCCTTCCTTTTAGTTTACATCTATAAATTTAACTTTACATCACTTTTTTGTTAGCGTACATTTGTGATACACAATAAATATACTCATTGTGGAATATTGGTACATACACATATTACATAATTCTTTAAAAAAAATGTATCTTAGGTGATTAAAAAGATCCAGGGAGAGGAGAGAAGAAGAAAAGGATAGAGAGGAAGGATGAATGGAGGAGGGAAGAAGAGAGGGAAGAGGGGAGAGACTACCAGAGGAGGGAGGGAATAAATAGCTAATAGAGACTCTCCTTGAGAGGACAGAGTAGGGCACAGAGCCCAGGTGGGCTTGGATTCCTACCCTATCATGCAAGAGGTGGGTGGAGAGGGTGTCAGCGGTGAAGGTAAATTTGCAATGAGGGAAAATGGAGATGTAGGAGGAATGCAATCAGGACTCCTTCAACTGTATTCAGTTTGGTTGATGAGAAACCTCAGTAGGCCTGAAAGTAGGAACTTTGCCATTTCTGACACTGGTAAGATTCTTCTCACAAAGATCTGTATAAGAATGAGGTATCGCCGGGGATTTAGCTCAGTGGCTTAAGCGCCTGCCCAGCAAGCGCGAGGTCATGAGTTCAATCCCCAGTACCAAAAAAAAAAAAAAAAAAAAAAGAATGAGGTATCCAGGAGAGCTTTGTGAACTACAAGCTCAACACTGACAAGGGACGGGCATTCAGCGAAGACCTATGATTTGGCTTGGTTATTCATGCATAAGATGCCAGGATTCAATGAATCAAGCTCAGATCCACTGATGGCCTGTGCACAGAGCGATGATGGCATCACATACCCTTTTTGCAGTGATTTTACTCTAAGCACCAAGAGGGCTATAGTGAGGTGGGAGTTCGGGATGAGGGAAATAGACTGTCCTGCCCGCAGTCCAATGTTAAAGTGAATGCAAAGAAGGCCAGCCAAAGATCACATAGACCCTGGGCTTGTGACTCATCATCTTTTTCTCAAATATTCTCATTGGTTGCTGTGACAGGATTTTTGGGCCCAGGTGATAATATTGGAGATAATGCCTCCATCCTGGTCTCTTAGACTTTGTTTTCAGGTATTCGTTGTATGTGAATGTGTATGGGAGGCGGTGTGTGTGTGTGTGTGTGTGTGTGTGTGATTTAGGGAGAGGAATTTATCCAGTATTCTCAGGTATATCAAAAAAGAAAGAAAGAAGAAAAAAAAAGGAAGGAAGGTACTTCTGAGGAGGAAGATAGCAATATTCTTACTTTTCTAATGTTCTCCTTATCGTGTTCATCAGTTCCTACCTAGATGAACATATTAGAGAATAAAAGGTGTCCGGAGTCCACCATTTTCTAAGAGGAGGTGCTGGACAAGCTATGCAGAATATCTTAAGTGGAGATCAAAACTATCTGGTCCAAAATACAATTTTGAATGTATAATAGATGTGGCAAGAAGGTAGAGGGACTAAGGGCAGGAACTTCTTTGAATAGTATTGTGTATTTTGTCTCTCTGCCCATACACACCTTAAGGAAAGTGAGGACCACTTAGAGAATATGACAAGTGTCTCCTGGAGTTTAGGGGGTGACCTAGAATAGATGGCTATGTCTGGAAGACAGGAGACTGGCCATAGCCTGAGGACAAGGAGCAGGGCAGAGACAGTGAAGATTGGCGGGTTGGTGGCTAGGGACAGACAGACAGGGCACTGGAAGTTATTCTCAGTAGGCACAGTGATGGGGCCCCTGGAAATACTTGTTCTCAGAGTCCTCCTTCACAGAGCTCCAGCTCAGAATGACTTCAGCATTTCTAACTAGTATCTTCTTTTAGAATTCTCCCAGGATGTGGGTGATAGGAAAGAAACGTCTTGCTTAGCTCAGAACTGAGGCATTTCAGCAGCTTTTCACCTTAAGGTGATCATGTAGAAATATAGAGGTGGTTGTTCCAGCCTGAGTTAGGTCTCCAGAGTCAGGGACCTTCTAGATCTTTTCTCTCCCTTCTTCAAAACTCCTGCTGTCCATCACCGGTTGTGTGACTTACTGTCCATGCCAGAGAGACAGTAACAGAGCAACTGCCGTAGTGGCCAGTGTCAGATCTTGCAGCCACAAGACGTGTTACCCCAAGACCCTTGCCCCAGCTGAGGAAAGGATTAAGGTTATGGGGGAAAAGTCCTCAGTCACCACACTTTGAACAGAGTATGTGAAATCCCAGTGTTTTACCCAGACAGCATATGGCCTCATTTCTCCTCTCTCTCTGGAAAATATCACAGAGCCCATGGGAACATGCGGGAACCAAGCCTAAGCAACATCTCCATCCAAGAAAGATGCATGCATGTTATTAGGCTTCTTATTGAGAAAGAACTTAGACTTTTGCCAGACTCAGACTGTAAGCCTGGCTTTATCCCCCAGTCATAGGAGTTTGGGTCCCTGTGTCACTTACCTGTTCTGAGGCTTACTTTCTTCACCTTTGGTGGTGATTTTGTCTATTCTATTCTGTAGTTCTGTTCTACAGCACAGTTGCAGGAAGTAACGCATGTCAGTAAGGTGACTTTCACGGTGTCTGGAAAGAATAAGTTACAACAAATTGCTTTCATCTTCATCAGCTCTTCTGTAGGTCTCAGGGTCTTTAAGAGTGTACATGGGACAACTGCTGCTTGTATCACTGCTTGTTGGGAAGAAAAAGGGAAGGAAGGTTTCTGTCCCATATCCTTGTGATGCTCTCTGATGGCAGAAGGAGTGGGTATGACTGCAGGGATTCCCTGCCGTCTACAACTGTTTTTCAGATAATGGGTTATGGCTTGTTAGTGAGTTATGAATCATTTTACTGAGTGGTAACCAGCATTAAATTAAAAAAAAAAAAGAGTGTCAGCCTGAATTACATGTAAATACTGGGAGACATTTCTGGTTTTTAGAAAAGTTAGGTGTATTTCCTAAGTAGAAATTTGAGACATCCTACTTGACATGTTATTTAGTATAGTTTTGACATATATAATTTTAAGTAACTGCATTGAAGGACAACTTATATTCACTAAAGTGCCTAAGACTTAAATGTACAGCTTGGTGCGTTTTTTATATATGCATTTTCTTATTTAACCACCACCCACAGCAAGATACATAACACATCTGGTCTCCCAGAGGATGCATGTCCGCCTCTCCCCAGTCACATTCTTCCCTTCAGAGAACCTCTCTTCTACTGTTAAATCATCAATCAGTTTTATTAATGCTTGAATTCCATATAAATGGAACCAAATAATTTATACTACTGTGGGGTTTGGCTTTAGCTCAAATATTATGTCCATGAGATATATTCATAATGTTGCGTGTAGCTTAATTTGTTTATTTTCATTATTTTATTCCATTGCATTAATACATTGTACATTAATTATCCACTTCTCCTGTTGAGGAACATTTGGGTTATTGCCAGGTCATGTTTTGACCACTATGAGCAAAACTGTGAATATTCTCGTATATGTCTTTTTGCACATGTACTTACTCTTCTCTCTCTTCCTGTTTCCCTTTCTTTCTTTTTTTAAAAATTTTTTTAAAAAAATTTTTTATTTTTGTGGTACCGGGGATCGAACTCAAAACCTTGCACTTGCCAGGCAAGTGCTTATGCTGCTGAGCTAAATCCCTAGCCCATCCGTTTCTTTCATTCTTTCTTTTGTTTTGGGAATTGAACCCCAGGGCTCTGTGTATGCTAAGCACATGCTCTGCCATTCCTAGGATGATCCACATGTTTCTTCTGGTCAAGCTAACAGGAATGACATTTCTGGATTACAGAGTAGATGTCTGATACCTTTATGAAAACTGCTATGCTTTTCAAAGTAGCTTTGTTGAGACTTGTACATAGATATGTCTATGTATATATGAAATGTATATGTATGTACATATGGTCCAGGTTGTCATGTAAAATAATTTTTTATTGAGGGTTTTAGAAAAACTGTGAAAGCTATTCATTGGAGGAACAGTTCAAATTCCTTATCACAGCTTAGCGTGGTTTACAAGGGAGGTCATACTCTGCCGCTTCTTATTTCTCTGTGAGATCACTTCTTTTCACTTGCCTAAAAAATTGGTTTTCTTCTTTGTGTGGGAGCCCTGACTTGTCCTGGAATATTCGTTTCTAATTTTAGTTTTCCCAGGAAGCCTTTCTTTTTCTTTTCTCTAATTTTAGCTTTCCCAGAAAGCCTTCATTGTTCTTTTCTCTTTTTGCTTCCCTATGCCCTGTACACCCCTCTGTCCTAATGTTTAATGCCTTGTGTTCTGTCTCTAGACCAATTTGTTTACTTATTCATGACTTCCTTGAGGAAAAACTGTGATCTGCCTTTTGAGCCGAGAGTGAATATTTGTTCTTTTCCTTCTCACTTCATTTATTTCTCCTTTTAGTAGCAGCTTCTCTGTGTAATCCAGGGAGCTACCTTTCTTTTATTCTCAACCCAGGTAGCTGACATATGTGTGATTCCATTCTCTGGGATCACAGATGTGCTTGTATTTCATCCCAAGCACTAAAAAAAGTGCTTGTGATTAAGGTCTTAGGCTATCCTGAGTCTTATCCCACATCCTTGGCCTTGCAGTTTAGTTGTGTAGGTAGTTGAAAAGGTCTTTAGAGGCATATCTATGACTTCTCTGTGCCCCAACCCAATAGCTCACCTATTTTATCTCACGTATTAAGTACTTAACATTTCTACTCTTGTTCAGCTTTCTCATAAGCTCTATGAGATGTCAATACTATTGTCACCCCAGGTTACAGATACTGACTTAGTTAAACAGTAAACAGCCAGTGTATTTGTAGAGCTGGGACTTAGAAAAAAAGTGCTCGTGGGTGCTTTTATATAAATGATCAAGCATGAGGTTTTCTTTTATTGGCAGCAGATGGATGAAGAAAACAATTTTTAGGGCTGGTGATATAGGTCAGAGATACAGTGCTTGCCTAGTATGCATGGGACTCTGGGTTCAATCTCCAGTACCAAAATAATATTAAAATTTTCATGTGTGGGTAGGTTTTCCACAGGCATTGCAAGAATAGACTGCTTTCTATGTTCTCTATTACTTCTAAAGAAACCTTTGTCTTCTGGCCTCTGCTTTTCTAACATGTAATAAATTGTTTCTCTGTATGTATTATATCTTGTTCTTTGGATAGTTTTATAATTTTATAATTTTCTCTTTAGTTATCAGTAATTCGATTGCGATGGTTTTCCTTGTAGTTACTATGTTTCAGATGTTCTGAATTTCTTAAATCTGTGGATTGAATTTGTTTATGGAATTTGAAAAATTTTTAGTCATAATTTCTGTTAGTTGTGTGTTTTGTGTGTGTGTGTGTGTGTGTGTGTTACTGAAAATCAAATCTAGGGCCTTATGTGTACTAGGTAAGCGCTCTACTACTGATTTGTATCCCCAACTCCTGCCATAATTTCTAGTTATTTTTGTTCAATGTTCTTTTTTTCTGAGGCTCCAATGACACATATCAAGCTATTTGAGGTTGTTCCTTTAAAGCTATATTTTAAAAATAGTTTTTTAAAACTATTGTAATTTGGTTTGGATAATATTTATTAATTTGTTTTCATTTTCATTTTGTATTTTGAGAGTATCCAATTTGGTGTTATTCTATCTACTGAAGTTATTATTTCAAGTATTGTGCTTTTGAAGTTTTGGATTTATGACATCATAGGGCATTGTTTTAAAAGACTTTTTTATTAGTGCATACTTGCCATAGTGTTCGCGTTCATCATAGAGAATATATACCTACACATAGTACATCTTAATTTTTGTCCCTTAATCCCCCACTCCCTTCCACCCTTATCACCCTTCCCATTTACAGAAGCTTTGTTTCCATTTTTTTCTTCCCTTCCTCAGTTTTTTAATCCTTTGTCCGTTTCTTCCCTTATCCCACTCCATTTTTTCCCCTTCCCATTTGAACATGTTCTCTCTACTTCCCAATGTTTATCCTCCATTTTGCTCCTTGCTTGCCTTTTGCATTTTTCACACCAGAGAAACAATGTGATATTTAAACATGTGTCTAATTTATTTCATTTAAAAGTATGGTTTCAAGGTGCATCCATTTACTTAAAAATGTCTCGTTTGTCCTTTATTGTAGAGTAGTACTGCACTGTAAATAAAAACCACATTTTCATTATCCATTCATCCACTGATGGGTATGAAGGCCATTTCCAAGATTTAGTTATTACAAATTATGCTGCTATAAACATGGGTACACATGTATGCTTGTGGTATGATACATTTAACTCTTGAGAAGATACCAAGAAAGGGAATAGCTCGCTCAAATGGAACCTCTAGTTTTAGTTTTTTTGAGGAATCTCTGCACTGGTTTCCTTAGTGGTTGTACCAATGTAAACTCCCACCAAAAATGTAGAAAGATTCCTTTTTCCTATAGCCTTACCAACATTTGCTATTGGTTGATTTCTTGATGAGAGCCATTCTTTCTGGAGTGAGATGGAATGAGTGTTGTTTTAATCTGCATCTCTCAAATGACAGTGATGCTGAACATTTTTTCATATATTTATTTGCTGTTTATGCTTCTTCATCTGAAAAGTATCAGTTCATTTCAGATGTCCTTTTTTGAATTGGGTCTTTAAATTTGCAGGGATCTTATTTTTTTCTATATATTCTAGATAGCAGTTCTTTGAGGAACAACTAGAAAAAAATTTTCCCCTATGGGTTATCTCTTCACTCTGTTGGTGGTTTTGCTTCCTGTGCAAAAGCTTTTTAATAAGATGAGATCCCAGTTGTTGATTCTTTGTAATGTTTCCCTTGCAGTCTGGGTTTTGTTCATAAAGTCTGTGCCTCTACCTATCGGGGGTTTCACCTATTTTATCTTCCACAAGATTACATGTTTCTATTTTGATATTTAGAACTTTGATCCATTTCAATTTTAGTTTAGTGCATGGTGACAGATATAGGTCTAGATTTAATCTTTGGCAGATGGAAAGCCATTTTTCCAACCACCATTTATTAAAAGGGCTATTTTTCTTTCAGGGAAGGTGTTTGGCAATTTTTTCAAAGCTAAGGTAGCTGAGCATGTTTGGTATTGTTTCTTCATCTTCTATTCTGTTCCATTGGTCCTTGAGTCTGGTTTTTTAAATTTTTTTTTATCATAGTAACTTTGTAGTATAATTTCAAGTCAGGGATTGTGATAGAGGTATTCCAATTTTCTGTAGGGTTTTTTTTTTTTTTGAATCAAGAATCAGTGTTAGACTTTGTCAAATGCTTTCCTCTGGGTCTATTGAGACTATCATGTGATTTTTGTCCTTTGTTCTATTAATGTGGTACATTGTGTTTATTGATTAGTGTATGTTAAACTATTCTTGCATCCCTGGGAAGAATTCTGCTTGGTTATGGTGTATCATCTTGATGATTTTCTGCTTTCTGTTTACCAGTATCTTATTGAGAATTTTTGCATCTGTGTTCATTAAAGAGATTGGCTTACCATTTTCATTTTTATTTGTATCCTTCTCTAGTTTTGGTATCAGGTTTAATGCTTGTTTCTAGCAATGAGTTTGGGTATATTGCTTACTTTTCAATTTCATTAAAGAGTTTGAGGAGTCATGGCATTAGCTCTTCTTTAGAGTTCTTGTACAAGTCTATCAGGATCTGGGCTTTCTTTGTTGGTAGTTGTTTTAGACTTATTTCTTTGGTTTCATTGACTGATATTGGGTTATTTAGAATTTTCATATCGTCTCGTGTTGGCTTTGGTAATTCATATGTGTCTATGAATCTGTCAATTTCTTCTGAATTTTCCATATTACTAAAGTATGGGTTCTCAAAATAGGTATTGATAATCTTCTGGATTTCTGCAGGATCTGTCCTAATTTCACCCTTTTCATTATTAATTGCATGGATTTGAATCATTTCTTTCTTTTGATAAGTTTGGTTTAGGCTTGTCTATTTTATTTAATCTTTCAAAGAACCAACTTCTTGATTTATTGATTCTTCATATTGTTTTCTTAGTCTCTATTGCATTAAGTTCTTCTGTGAGCTTTATAATTTCCTTTCTTGTGAGACCTTTCCTTTCTTTCCTTTCTTGTGAGACCTTTCCTTTCTTGTGAGACTTGGTATTCTTTTTCTAGAACCTTGCAGTTCAACATTATATTATTTATTGGAGCTCACTCCATTTTTCTAATGTGGGGAATTCACCACTATATATTTCCCTCATAAGAGTGCTTTCATTGTATTCTATTAGTTCCAGTATGTCACAATGGCATTATTATTTAATTATAGAAATTATCTAGTCAACAAGAAGCAAACCCTCTCTGTGAGTCAGCACCATGTGTGGGCCACAGTGGGGAGAACCAGATGCCAGCCTCTTCTGGCACATGGGCTAGGAGATGAGGAGCCAATGCCCCTTGTCTCCTGCCCCCAATCACCACAGTAAGCGACTGGCTAATCTGGAGAAACACAGGCTGTGATAATACCTATTGAGGTAAAATACAATTTAATGCTTGTAGTGTTTGGTGTTTCACTGACTTTGAAGACCTAAAGCCGGTAGTCTGGTCATCTATTCACAGGATAAAAATATGCAGTGTAAGCATCTATGAGGGAATCTTCTTCTGAAGGTGGTAGCCACTGTTGATTCCCTATTGCCTTGTTTTGAAGTCCTGTATCATTTCATTTGTTGGGTTGGGCTTTATTCTGTTTTGTTTTGTTTGATTGTGTTATATCCAATGGTATGGACTATTTCTAAGATAACAGGATGTATTATGGTAGCCAGTTTGGATTTACTATTATCTTGTTTTGAAGTCTTTTATTGTATTCATTGTTTTGTTTTAATTGGTTCTATTGTGTTTGATTTTTACTATGTCTAAGAGTATGGGTGGCTATTTTGAAGACAATGAGAGGCATTATGGTGACCATTGTTGATTTCCTATTATCTTGTTTTGAAGTCCTGTGTCACTTACAGTGTTTTATTTTGATTGGCTTTATTCTGTTTTGTTTTGCTTGATTTTAGTCTCTTTAAAATAAAAATTACAAAAAAAACCTGTCTAATATCTTCTGTGATCTGTTGGTTATTCAGGAGGGTGTTATTTAATTTCCATGTGTTTATGCAGTTTTTGTGTTTTTTTGTCATTGCTTTCCAATTTCACTGCACTATGATCTGATCATATGCATGGGATAATTTCATTTCCTTTACATTTACTTAAGCATGTTCTATGGGCTAGTATATGGTCTATTTTTAAGAAAGTCCTAGGTGAAGCTGAGAAGAATATGTATTCTGTTGTCTGATGTAACACTTTGCAAATATCTACTAAGTCCATTTGTTTAAAGGTTTGGTTCAGGTCTAACATTTCATTATTGATTTTTTTATATAGTTGGTCTATTTGTGACTGTGGAGTATTGATAATACATTACAAATGTATTAATGCTTGTCTGATAACATATATATAACATATATATAAATAAGTTATCAGACAAGCATTAACATATATATATCATATGATATATATAAAGTAGTGACAATTTTGTCTCTTTCAATAAGTCTTGGCTTGAAATCTACTTTGTGTGCAAAAAGAGTAGCTACTCCTGATTTTTTTCTGGCTTAGTATTGCTTGAAGTATTGTTTTCTATACTTTCACTTTTCATTTATGACTTTTTTTTAAAATGTGTTTCTTGTATGCAACATATTCTTGGATCTGTTTAAGCACTTTCTTAGCTCTCTTGAAATCCCCTAGCTGTTTTCCTCTTACATTGAGCTTTTCCTATAAAATTTTCAAAAGATATTATAGTTGGTTCATGGTCTGCTAATTTTAACACCTGATTCATGTTTGAATCTGCTTCTGTTCTGCCATTTATTCCCTCAGTTGCCATATTTTCCTAGTCCTTTGTATGCAAAGTATTTTTTATTTTGTATATATTGTGTTGTTACACATGAGTCTCTGGATTCTGTTAGCTTTCTATGAAAAGTATTAAATTTTCAGCTTGGGGCGCCGAGCCAACCAGTAAGCAGCCTGCCGCCCTGGAAAGTGACTGTGGTCTGGCAAGCCGCGGCCACCCCAGGGCGGGGAAACCAGAAGCAAGAGCGTCTCCTGAGATCCGCGCCATGCTGGAACTTGGGGCGCCGAGCCAACCAGTAAGCAGCCTGCTGCCTACCGGGGCGCGGGCTTAGAACCAAACATACCACATCCTCCCCCCCTCCCCCCCGGTTAACAATTGGGATCCAGGGATCTGGGTATCTCTTAGGAGGTGACCATATTTGGTACAGCAAGTCGGGGGAGTTTCTTTCTATTATCTCTGAAGGCAGATATTTTTATCGCCGTTTTGCTTTGTCCTGATTAACGGTGTTGCTCTATTCAATACTCTGTGTTGATGTGTTCTATAATGTGTATTTCTTTGATTTTGCTGTACCTAGTAGAAGAACAACTATTGTGAAGACAACGAGGTATACAGTGTTGCCTGTTACTGTTGTCCTGGTGACCTGCTGTGATGTTCTGTGCCAATTTCACTATACTGTCTCAATTGGCTTTATTCCATCCT
>PVJX010034748.1:0-18705 GCA_004027295.1 Dolichotis patagonum | reverse complement strand
GCTTCATAAATTCTAGGTTTTTTCTGAATTCTTCATTAAATTTTTCTCTCCATTTGTGTTCCTCTATTCTTCTGTCTGTGTCTTGAGAGGTACCCAGCCCTTCTTTTATTAATCTACTTATCTCTTGTTTAATTTGAATTAATATTTCAGTTTTGGTCCCGCTTACGAGGTCTTGAATATATCTCTTTATGTCCGCTAACACTATGTTTGATGTTGCATTTTTGCTGCCCTCAGTCTCTTTTGTATTTACCTCTCCTGGATCAATGTTCTCAGGGTTGGGGGCTGGGAGTGTTTTCTTATTTCTCCCTTTTGTCATGTTTTTGGTTCCTTCCATACAAGTGTACAGTGTAATTCCCAGACACTTTTCTTGTTATTTAAGGCTCCTCTAGAGGGCGCAGGCTAGGAGCTTTAGCCCTCTTCAATAAGTTATCAGAGGTTAGAGTTCACCCAGGGGCAGTGTGTGCTAGCTCCTCCCTTCTGGGCCAGTCAACCTTTGCAGGCCTTTACTGTGTCAGTGTGCACTGATCTCAGGGAAGTAACTGGGTCCCCGCCAGGGGCGTGGCCTATTTCAAGCAGATTCCACCAATCCGCTTGGCGAGGGGGATAACCAGCTGAAGCCACTTCCTTATGGAGTTAGGGCTGTCCTGCCCAAATCCAACATGTCGTCCAGTCGGTTTCCCCTTTCCCGTGGGAGGGTCTTATTCTCATCACTCACCGTGTCCCCGAGAACTGCTGGACTGCCCGACCTTCAACTTCAGCGCGGCTGAGGTGGGAATTCACGGTGCCTCTGGGTGGGTCGTGTGCAGTGCCAGTCCCGGCGAGCTGCACGCATGGCTGTTCAGCTCCGGGCTCCGGCGGCTCAAGCCAGTCGCTTTGGCTCTGATCGCTTGTTCAAGTCGGGGGGAATTCAGGCGTCTCGAGGTGGTGCCGTGCTCGCTGATCTTATCTTCACTAATAGTAGCCCCAGGACCTCTTATTCGAGCGGGTTTTTGTGCTTTAGTTTCTTTCTGTGTTGTGAGAGTCTATCTCCCTCTGTTTGGGTCTCTCCAGGGTGTTTTATTCTGGCATTTGAGCTGTCTCTCTCAGAGAGGGTCTCTCTCCTGCTACCTATCAGTCCGCCATCTTGTCTCTTCTGAACCCAGTCTTTAGCTACATCTCATCCTTTTTTATTTTTTGTTCTGATGTGGTCCCCAAGTTACTCAAGCTAGTCTCAAGCCTGTGATCTCCTGCCTCAGCTTCCCACGTACCTGGGATTGCAGGCATGTGCCACCACACCTGGCTTTGGGCACAAATGTTTTGTTTGAATTTTTAAATTCTGTGAGTACCTTAAGATACAAATCACTGGAGAAGACAGACTGGCACATGCAGCAGTTTGTATTTAGTGCTGATCCTACATTCGCTGTATGAACAAAGGGCTGGGGGAATGTTCAGTTACTGGACAGAATGTGTGAGATTCCAATAGTGAAGAGGGTATCAGTGCACTGATATAAACCCAGCAGAACTCAGAGACTTGAGACAAAGCCACTGGCTGGGTTTCAAGTCGGCAGGTGCCAGGGTAAAGTGGGCTTGTTAGAAGTAGCTCCCAGTAGTGACAACATATGTGGAAAGTGTTGGCTTTGGTTCTGGGGCAGCAGTGTGGCATAATATGGTCAGCACTCTGAGCGTGGAAGGTGTACAGGGAAAAGAACTGAGGCAGAACAGGGTCCTGAGGGGAAGAGGAGCACATGGATATTTGTTGCACTGTGCCTCTCACTAAGTGGGGTATCTTGTGGGGTTCAACTGTTTACTTTTTAGTCCCATATTGTGTATTCAAAGAGTAGAGGAGCTGAGTATGGTGGCGCATGCCTGTAATCCCAGCACTTGGGAGGCTGAGGCAGGAGGGTTGTTGTGAGTTTGAGACCAGCCTGCGCTACAAAGTGAGTTTAAAACCAGGCTGAATTGCATGACTTGGTTTCTAACAAACAAACAAGAAACAAAAAAAACCTCCCCAAAAACAAAGAGTAGAGGTTCTTGGCTTTGACCAATTTAGTTTATCAAGTTTTTCTTTTGTAGATTTTGCTTTTGGTACCAATCATAAAAGTTTTCTTCTTTGGTTCATTCTAGAAGTTTTATAGTTTTAAGTTTTACCTTTAGGTCGATGAGTCATTTTGAATTTTTGTGTATGACTGGAGATACAGATTGATGCATGTGGATATCCAGTTTTTCAGCACTGAGCACTGGAAAGAGAAACTGATGGGGAAAAGGAGAAAAAAAGGAAAATAAAAGAAAAAAGTATATATATATATATATATATATACACACACACACACACACACATACACACATACACAAAATAGTTAAGATAGTTATACTACTAATTTTTTTTAGTTATACTACTAATTGCTATTAATTCATTGAAAAGGTTTGTGCCTATATTGTTTGATCAATTTTTCATGCTTAGATCTTGTAATATGAGCAACTACTTTGAAGATAACAATATATAGTATATGAAACATTTTGTTTGTTTGTTTTTTGTGTTTTTGAGACAGGGTCTGCTATGCAGTTCAGGCTGGCCTTGAGCTCACTCTAGCCCAGGCTAGTCTCGGACTTGCAATGATCCTCCTGCCCCAGCCTCCTGAGTGCTGGGGTTACAGGCATGTGCCACTATACCCAGCTATATACTAACCATTGTTACTCTCCTGCAATCTTTTTTTTTCTCTCTCCTGCAATCTTGTTTTGAAATTCTGTACTATTGTTTTTATTTGCCTTGAAAATAAAAAGGACTACCTCCTGTAATGAACTGCCTTTGCACCTTTGTTGAAAATCACTTGTCCAGGGACTGAGTGTGTGCTCAGTTAAAGAGTACATGTTTAACACATGTGATGCCCTGGAAATCAATTCACAGTACTACAAAAAAAGAAAGAAAGAAAAAAGAAAAATTACCTTTAAAGCTGGGAGCTATGGTGTGCCCATCCATATAGGTCTACCTGCTTGGGAGGCTAAGATGGGAGGATTGCTTGTGTCTAGAGGATGAGGACCAGCCAGGGGAAATAGGAACATAGTGAGAGGGTTGGAAGCAGTATGGAGATGAAAGCTAAGGCCTTCACATTGAGTTACATTTCTAGCCTTTTCTTTTTTTTCTTTTCTTTTTTTAAATTTTGAGGCAAGATCTTTTTCAGGCTAGGATAGAACTTGTGATCTTCTTGTCTCAGGCAGGCATGATCCACCATGTCTAGCTCAGTGGGATTTCTAAAATTTTATTTCTTGTTTATTTACTTTGGTTTTTTGAGACGTCTCGTGTAGTTCGGGCTGGCCTAGAACTCACTATGTAGCCCAGGCTGACCTCAAACTCATGATAATCTTTCTGCCTCGGCCTCCTGAGTATGGGAATTACAGGTATGCACCTTCATGCCTGGCACTTTTAAAAATTATTATTATTGGGAATACATTGAATGGAAAATATGTGGAAAATATGTCTCTCTTTGGGCAGTATATCTCTCCATGTATTCAGTTTTCCTCAATATCTCAGGAATGTTTGATAGTTTTTATGTGTCCTCTAGCACATCTTTTGTCAAAGTCATCCCTAAATATTTTATTTATCTATCTATCTATATATATATATATATATCTTTATGGAAAATGGTGTGACTTTCAGATATTCATTATTAGTATATAAAAATAGAACTGGTTTTGGGGGCTGGAAATACTTTTAGCTTTTATGGAAAAAAGAAAATTTCATAAAATAATAGGAGAATAACAATAGTACATTGTATGTTATCTTTTTTCAATTTTTATTTTATTTTATTTTTTTCATTGTATGTTATCTTTAAAGTAGTTGCTCAGGGTACAAGATATGCGCATAAAAATTTCTGCAATTGGGGCTGGGGATTTAGCTCAGTGGCATAAGTGCCTGCTTTGCAAGTGTAAGGTCGTGAGTTCAATCCCTGGTACCACAAAAAAAAAAAAAAAAAATCTGCAATTGATATTAGCACAACATAACTTTTTTTTACCGAAATCGAACTCACTACTTTGTGCTTGCCAGGCAGGCACTTAGGCCACTGCGCTAAATTCCTGGCCCAAACATACCTTTTTAATGAACAAAGAGGCACTAATAGTATAACTGATTTGCATTTTTTCCTTATTTCCTACTGACCTTCACCCATCCTAGTTCCTTTTTCCTTTTGAACAGTTGCTTCTCATTTCACTGTGTCTATTGTACATTTTATTTTGTTTATTTATTTATTTTAGTACTGGGAATTGAACTCAGGACCTTGTGCTTGCCAGACAGGTACTTGTGCTGCTGAGCTGTATCCCCAGCCCTCTATTATACATTTTAGAACTTACTTACTTTTTCAGTTTTTCACAACAAGGAGACAGTACGATGTTTAAACATGGGTCTGATTTATTTCACTTACGAGAATGGTCTCAAGTTGCATCTATTTACCTATAAAAATCTCAAATTTATCCTTTTTTTTTTTTTTTTTTTTTGGTACCGGGGATCGAACTCACGACCTCGGGCTTGCAAGGCAGGCACTTAAGCCACTGAGCTAAATCCCCGGCCCTCAAATTTATCCTTAATGGCTGAATAGTACTCCATTATAGAAAACTATCACATCTTTTTTTTTTTTTTTCTTTTTTATCGGTACTGGGGATCAAACTCACGACTGCTCATGACTGCTTGCTTGCAAGGCAGGCACTTATGCTGCTGAGCTAAATCCCTAGCCCCTGCACATCTTGTTTATCCATTCCTCAGTTGATGGGTATTTGGGTTATTTCCAAGATTTAGCTATTATGAATTGTGCTGCTATAAAGATGAATGCACATATGTCACTTTGGTACGATGTTTTGTTTTCCTGGGAAAATACCCAGAATAGCTAGGTAGAATGAGACCTCTAATCCTTGGGGGGGGGGTTGTTTTTGTTTTGTTTTTATTTTTGTTTTGTTTTTTGAGGACTCCCACACTGATTTCCACAGTGGTTCCCACCAGTAGAGGAAAAGGGTACCTTTTTTCCCACAGCCCCTCCAGCATTTGTTATTGGTTGATTTTTTTTTTATAATAGCCATTCTTTCCAGGGTGAGATGAAATCTCAGTGTGGTTTTAATTTGCATCTCTCAAATGACTATGATGGTGAACATTTTTTTCATATGTTTACTTGCTGTTTGTATTTCTTCATCTGAGAAGTGCATATTCATCTCAGATGCCTGGATTTGGTCTTTGAATTTGGCAAGTGATTTTTTTAAATAATTTATTTTATTTTAAAAGGGAGTAAAATTAAACACAACAAAACAGAACAGAATGGGACATAAGAAAGCATAAATTTCAAAGCTAGACAACCAGAGATCTTCACTGTCATACTGTCTCGTTTTCTTCCATATAGTTGTCCTTATCTTTGCATGTGGAGGGCTCATACTAAATAACATAGCCAATCTTTGCACAGGATGTGCAGTTCACTGGCTCCCACTTGCTAGGCAGGGGGGAGGGGGAGGGGGGACACGGGATGGGGGACAGGACAACATGAGATGTCTGATTCTCAGCCCACATGCAGGCAGGATCACAGTCCCCACCCCCCAGACGGGAAGAGTTCCTTGTTCTCCTGGCACCCCGAGTCAACCACACAGTGCAGGTCCCGATGCAGCAGGGTCTCTCTCCTTTGGGCTGCGGAAAGTCTGCCACACTCTCATCCGCCCCCAGAGAGCGGGGGAGTTCCTTGTTCTCCTGGCACCCTGAGTCAACTGCATGGCGCAGGTCCCGATGCGCCAGGGTCTCTCTCCTTCAGGCTGCGATTTTTTTTTCCAATTCTTTATATGTTCTAGATAGAAGTCCTTTGTCTGAGGGACAGTTTGTTAAAACTTTTTCCCTCTTTGTGGGTTGTCTTTTCACTTTGTTGGTGATTTCTTTTGTTGAGTAAAAGTTTTTTAATATGATGAGATCCAAGTTGTTGATTCTTTGAAGTATTTCCCATACAGTCCAGGTTTTGTTCATGAACTCTCTGCCTATGTCTGTGTCTTCAAGATTTCTACCTACTTTCTCTTCTAGTAGATTTAGCATTTTAATATTTAGATCCTTGATCCATTTTGACTTTGGTTTAGTGCATGGTGATAGACATGGGTCTAGTTTTAGTTTTCAGTGTATAGAGAGCAAGTTTTTCCAGTACTATTTTTTTTGTTTGTTTTTTTGAGACAGGGTCTCACTATGCAGTTCAGGATGACCTGAGCTCACTTTATAACCCAGGCTGGTCTCAAACTCACAATGATCTTCCTGCTTCAACCTCTTGAGTGTTGAGATTACAGGTATATGCCTCATGCCCAGTTTTCCAACACCATTTATTAAAGAGGCTATCTTTCTTGTAATGAATATATTTGGGTTTGTCAATTTTATTTAATCTTTTAAAGAACAACTCTTTAAAAAAAAATCTACAGCCAGACATATCATAATGTCAATTCCAGAAATTCAACACAAGAACATAATATTAAAAGATGTTAGAGAAAAGAAATAAATCTATAAAGGAAAGTATCACAATCACTCCTGACTCTTCAGCACAAACTCTCAAGTCAAGGAGAGCTTGATAAGTATTTGAAGTCCTAAAAGCAAACAACCTTCAACCCAGATTGATGTACCCAACTAACCTATTTTTCCAAATTGATGGAAAAATAGATACTTGTATGACAACACCTGAGGAAATTCATGACTATTAAACCAGCACTCCAAATGTTTTTAAGGACATTCTAGAAAGAGATAACAATGACTACAACTCCATTAACTGCAGTAGACAAAACCCACCAGGCAAGGCAAACAATTAAATGGAGGACAGAAGCTAACAACAGGAAAATAACATGCCAATGATAAGTCAATACATATCAGTTATACCCGTCAATATTAATGGCCTCAATTCACCAATCAAAAGAAGCAGACCAGCAAAATGGATCAAGAAGCAAGATCCAACGATATGCTGCATACAAGAAACACATTTAATTCAAAAAGAAATTCATAGACTGAATGCCAAAGGGTGGAACAGGAACCCAGAAAATAGCAGAGGTAGCTATTTCTGTTTGTAGACAAATTAAATTTCAAGCCAAGACTGATTAAAAGAGATAAAGAAGATCACTACTTCCTTGTAAAGGGAACAATCCAAGAAGAAGAGATAACAATCATAAATATGTATGCCGGTTCATCCATCTATATAAAACAAATGTTAATGGACATGAAAAATCAGATAAGCACTAATGCAGTTGCATTGGGGGACCTCAATGCTTCACTATCATAACCAGATCAACTAGACAAAAAAAATCAACAATGAAATACTAGAACCAAACCAAACATTTAAACAAATGGACTTAGCAGAGGTCTACAGTGCTCCACTGCACTACATCAGAATACATCCTTAGCCACACACAGGACATTCTCCAAAATAGATCACGTACTAGCTCAACAGGCTTAAGTATATGCAAAGGAACTGAAATTATCCCAAATTATCAGAATTTGAAATCAATGGCAAAAGACACCACAAGAACTTCATAATCATGTGGAAATTAAATAACACCCTCCTGAATGACCAGTGGGTCACAGATGAAATTAAAGAAGAAACTAGACAGTTTCTACAATTAAATGATAATGGTAATACAATATACCAGAACTTATGGAGCACAATGAAAGCAGTCCTATGATGGAAATTTGTAGCAGTGAATTCCTGTATCAGAAAAACAGCAAGCTCAGATAAACAACGTAATGAGAAACTGAAGTTTGTAGAAAAGAAGAGTAAGTCAAGCTCAAAGCTCATACCAGGGAGGAAACAATAAAAATCAGAGCAGAAATTAATGGAATGGAGACCAAGGAAACAATATAAAGAACAATGCCTCAGAGAGTTGTTCTTTAAAAGATTAAATAAAATTGACAAACCCTTAGACAACATAATAAACAAAGCAAAACAAAACAGGAAAGACCAGACTCAAATCCATGTAATGAGGAATGAAAAGGGTGAAATCACAACAAACCCTGCAGGAATCCCTATCATCTATACCTACTTTGAGAACATGTATCCCAGTAAGATGGAAAATTCAGAAGAAATGGACAGATTCCTAGATACATATGAGTTAAAAAGCTGAATAAAAATATTTAAAATCATAAGCCAATGTCAACCAATGAATTTGAAGATATAATTAAAATCTTACCAACAAAGAACAGCCCAGCCACTGATGGATTTTCTGTAGAATTCTACAATAAATTAGGGTTAGGGCTAGGTTAGGGTTAAGTTAATGAAATTTAAAGAGAAGCAGTCCTCCCAAATTCATTCCTGGAAGCAAGCATTACCATACCAAAACCAGAGAAGGCTTCAACTAAGAAAGAGAACATTCGACCAGTCTGCCTAGTGACATAGGTGCAAAATATCCTCTATTAGATACTGGCCAACAATGTAGCAAATCATCAAGATTATACATCATGACCATGTTGGATTCATCCCAGGAATGCAAAGATGATTCAAGATATGTAAATCCGTAAATGTAATATACCATATTAACGGCCAAGGACAAAAGCCATATGCGAATGTCAGTAGATGCTGCAGTTGATAATGTGCAGCACCTATTCATGGTAAAAACTCTATGGAAAATTGGAATAGATGGTTTTTATCTCAACCTGATACAAGCCATCTATGACAAACCAACAGCCAACATCATACTAAATGGAGAAACGCTGAAAGCTTTGACTATAAAATCAGAAACAAGACAAGGATTTCCACTGTCACTGTCATATTTAATAAAGTTCTAGAAACATTAACCAGAGCAATTAGATAATATAAGGAAATAAAAGGAATAAGGATAGGACAGCGAGTTAAATTATTATTCATGGATGACATGATACTTTACATAGAATACCCTAAAAACTCCACCAAAAGACTTCTAGATTTAATAACCAAATTTAGTAGTATAACTGGATACAAGTCAACACTCAGAAATCAATACCCTTCCTGTACATGAATGATAAACTCAGAGAATTTAGGGAAACAACACTTTTCACAATAGTATCCAAAAAAAAAAAAAAGTACCTAGGAATCAATGTGACATAGGAAGTAAAAGACCTCTCCATTGAAAACTACTGAAAAAGGAGATTTAACAGGATACCACAAAATGGAAAAAGAAAGGAAAGAAGGGAAAAGTAAAAAAAAGAAAAAAAAGGAAAACATGGAAACTGCTTTTCTAAATGGGGAGGGCAAGAGGGGTTCAAGGGATAGTAGTAGAATGCTGGAAAAATCAAGGTATATCCTGTACAGGTCTAAGTTTGCTATGATGAATGTGATCATTAAGTATATCTAAAATGTAACAATGAATTGTGACTAAAACAATGCGATGGAAAGATATCCTTTGCTTTTGGATAGGAAGAACCATTATAGTGAAAATGGCCATACTTCCATAATTGTTACACAGATTTAATGCAATCCTGATCAAAATTCCAACAACATGTCTCACAGAATTAGAGAAAAAAATCCTAAAACTCACTTGGAACTATAAGAGATTCAGGGCAACAAAAGTTAGGCAGGGACATCATAAACCAAGACTTGAAATTATAAAGCTACTCTGATGAAAACAGCATGGCACTGGCAAAACAAAAGCAACAGATGGCAATGATCAGTGAAACAGATTAGAAGATGAAGAAACAACTTTACGCATACTCAGCCACCTTATCTTTGACTGAGGAGCCAAACACCTTTACTGGGAGATAGCCTCTTTAATAAATGGTGCTGGAAAAACTGACTTTTCACATGCTGAAGATTAAAATTGAACCCATATTTTTCACTATGCTCTGAACTAATGGATCAAAATGGATCAAAGATCTAAGTATTAAAACAGAAACATTAAATCTGCTGGAAGATAGAATAGGTAAAACTCTGGAAGACATTGGTGTGGGAAAGACTTTATGAACTGAATCCGGATTGCAGAGGAACAGTAACAAAGAACAACTGGAGTCTCAGCTCATTAAAAAGCTTTGCACAGCTAAAGAAACCACCAGAAGAGTAAAGGGACAACTCAAAGTGCCAGCTATTTCTCAGACAAAGGATTACTATGTGTAACATGTAAAGAACTCAAAAAAAAAAAAAAAGACACTGGAAACTTAAGCAATTAATCCAAAAAATGGACTTCTGAGATGAATACGTATGTCTTAGATAAAGTACAAAGAACAAATAAAAATATGAAAAAATATTCAACATTACTGGTCATTTGAGAAATGCACGTCAGAAGAGTGTTGGGATTTCATCTCACCTCAGAAAGAATGGCTGTTATCAAGAAATCAACCAGTATCAAATGCTGGCAGAGCTGTGGTGGAAAAGTAACACTTCTCCACTGTTGGTGGATGTGTAGACTGGTACATACTCTACCAGTGGAAATCAGTGTGGAGATTCCTCAGAAATCTGAAACTAGAGATTACATTTGTTCCACCATTCCTTCCTGGATATTTTCCAGGAAGAATAAAAAAACCATATCACAGCAATATATGGGCACCCCTTGTTTAATAGCATAGTTGGTAATAGATCTTGGAAACAATCCAAATGCTCATCAACTGGTGAATGGATAAAGATGTGGTCTTTAAATTTTTTGTCTTTTTGAGACAGGGTCTCACTGTGCAGTTCAGGCTGGCCTTGGATTCACTTTGGAGCCCAAGCTGGCCTTGAACTTGCAGTGATCATCTTGCCTCAGCCTCCTGAATACACCACCATACTCAGCAATGTGTTTTTTATACACAAAATAGAGTGCTACTCTGCTAGAAAGGATCAGCTTGAGACATTTCTTTTTTTTTTTTTTTTTTTTTTTAGCTTGAGACATTTCTAGGAAAATGGATGCATGCACATTGAGACCATACTTTTTTTTTTTGGTACTAGGGATTGAACTCACCACCTCACACTTGCCAGGCAAGCGCTTGCGCCACTGAGCTAAATCCCCAGCCTGAGACCATACTCTTAAATAAAATAAATTGGACATGCTTGTGTAAATGCCTCATTGTTTCTCTGGTGTGAGAATCTGAAAGTGTAAATAAGGACCAAAATGTATAATCAGTATTATGAAGTAGGAAGAAAATATTCAAGAAGGGAAGAGAAAAGGAAGGAAGGGAATAGTTTTTTTTAAAAAAGAGAAAAGAAAAAAAATGAAAAGTCCATTACTTTGCTGTTAGTAGTAGACAAAGTGGCAGGCAGTGTATGGATCCATGTTGATTAATTCCCACAAAGCAGCTGAGGCATAAGTGCCTGCCTTGGCAAGCACACAGTCATGAGTTCGATCCCTGGTACCAATGAAAAAAAGATTTTAAAAAAAGGACCAAATTCTCACAAACTAGTCTTAGACATACAGTGGGGTAATGGATAATCCCAAGAAGCCTGAACCTTTAATTCCACTGCAGTTCAGGCTGGATTCTGACTGAGTTTGGAACCTGTTTAGCCTGCAACATTCCATGTGCCGCCTCCTGTTGGCTTCAGCTGGGTTTCTTGACCTCCTGCCAGCTTGAACTTGATTCCACCTTGATTCCCTACTGACATCTTCTGAGTTTGGTTGGCCTCTATAATGGCTACCCTCTCTTAGGGGAAGTATGAACCCAAATAACTCACTGTCCACTGTTCTATTCCACTGATGCTTTTATCCATTGAGGCCTTTGGGGTTGCCAGCAGTTAATTACGTCTGCAGGTTCAGGCTTCCCCTCCCCCATGGTGAGTCAGGCCTCAGGTAGAAAGTGCCACTTGCCACCACCTTCTTTTGAGCTGTGGGCTTCAGTTCTCGCTTCAGATCCTTTCTGGATGTCAAGGACCTGCTTTCTTCCTTCTCTTCTTCACATTGCTATATTCCAGCATCTGGACACCAAATCTTGGAGAGACTCTTCTTCTGCAGTTGGCCACTCTGCCATCTTCCTGGAATTTCCCTGTGATAGTTTTCTTTTCCCATCTGAATGCCATTTTTTGTTTTTGTTCTATTTTTTTCCTTGCATCATTGTGCTGTACTGACTTGACCCTCCGACATGAGATGAAAAAAGATGATTGTCTTTTCCCCCAACTTAACGTTAATAGTTTTTAGTTTCTTATTGTGATTTAGATCTAAAGAGTCTGCCAAAAATCTTGTGTGTTTCAGAGGTGATGGTTCTATTATCGTTATATTCTCATCAGCAGATTAATCCATTGATGAGTTTATGGCTAAATATATAGTACTGTTAGAAGATAGGGCTGGGTTCAAGGAAACGAGTCACTGGAAGCATCAGCTAGAAGCATTTATTCTTAACCCTGATTTCTTCCTTTTCTCTGCTTCCTAGCTGCCATGAGTTGAGTTGTTTTTGACTGCCATACACTTCTGCTATGTTGATTATTGACCGAATTAACTAAAACCATGAATCCAAACATCTCTCTTAATCTCTGTCACTGTCTGTCTGTCTGTCTGTCTCTCCCTACTCCCTGCCTCCCTCAAATTTGGTTATATACATGTTTCCATTCTTGCATTTTTTATTTTATTGGTACATTTTAGATATTTTGATATAATGATAATATCATAAGGATTTTGTACATGATATGTCTGGGTTCATTTTTTCCTCTTCCTCTCCCCTTCCTTCAACCCTTCTTATTTACAAAAGCTTTATTTTCACTTTTCCTATTCTTTTTTTCCCTGTCTTTTAATTTTCCTCTTCCCCTCTCTTGTTGCCTTTCTTTTTTTTTTTTTTTTTTTTTTTTTTTTTTTTTTTTTTTTTTTTTTTTTCATCTTTTTGAGACAAGGTCTCACTATGCAGTTCAGGCTAGCCTTGAGCTCATTTTGTAGCCCAGGATGGTCTTGAATTTGCAACGATCCTCCTGCCTCAGCCTCCCACATGATGGGATTACAGGCGTGCACTACCACGCCCGGCTATTTGTTGCCCTTCTTATTTGAGCACTTTCTTCCCATTTTCAAGTATTTATTATACATTTTAGCACCTCTCTTTATGTTGTTGGTATCTGGTATTTTGTCCCACTGATAAGAAAGTGACTAGTAACAGTAGTACCTTAGTACGTGTCTTGGTTACTTTTCTCTCTTAGGCCTGCTTTACTCCTTTCTTGCAGCTTTCTTACGATGGTCCATGTTCTGACTTTTCCAGACTTATGGGGTCTCCACTGTACCTTTGGCTTCACACTCACAGCTTTACGCACTGCCCTCTCAGGGGCACACTGCCTGGCCTCCCAGACCCTCTGAAATCGTGGTGGAAGCCTTTTTAACCTCAGAACTCTTGCATTCTGTATGAACCTAAAACCAGCACTATGTGGATGATGCTGAGGTTTGCTGCCAGTTGGAGCAGTAGCCTGGCTTTCCTCTTAGTTGTAGAGGTTGAATGCCTGGATCTCTGGGTATTCTGAATCCAATTCTGAGGAACAAATTTTTTATGCTGCTGCCATTCTGGAACATGGTGCCCTACAACTTGTGCCTCAAAGCAGTCTTTCATTTTTGCAGTTGTGAGGCTGCAGAGGTTTGAGGTTTTTTTGATACCTTCAGGTCATCTTTTTTATTCTCCTGTTCCTTTTCAACAATTGAGATTTCCTCAGCTGTATCTTTGCAGTCCACAGCTTTATTGGAGATTTCTTTCTGGTCAAACTCACAATGTTTTAAACCTTCTTGTTGGGCTCTTTGCTCTTGATTCACAACATAAATCTGACTCAAAGCCCCCAACAATAGCCATGCCACCGCCTCAACATTTAACTGCCTTGAAATTTCTTCTGCCACATTCATTAGTCCACCACCCTTAATCTTAGTCTCAGGCAGAGTCTCTAGACACAAGCAAAATGCAGACAAACTTTTTGCCAAAACATCTGGAGTCCAGCATCCACTGCAGTTTTTTCTAGTAGGAACCTGGTCTTTACCAGCAAGATCTCTATCAGCCTCCTGGCCTTCTGAACGCAGATCAGAATCTCCCATCCAGAACAGCCTAAGGTGTTCCAGCTCTACGCTGTTCAGGCAACATCTTCGAATCTTTCGAACTCTTCCCACAAACCATTCCCAAAGGCTTTTGGGGGGGGCGGTACCAGGAATCGAACTCACGACCTCGCACTTGCAAAGCAGACACTTATGCTGCTGAGCTAAATTCCTGGCCCCAAAGGCTCTTGAACCATATGGTCAGGTATAGTCACACCCTATGCCTCTGGTATGAAATTCTATCATGGTTACTTTTCTTTAGTTGCTGGGACAAAATATGTGGCACCCCAAAATGAAGGAAGGAAAGCTTTATTTAGCTCACTGTTTGTGGAAGCATGAGTCTAGAATCAGCTGGCTCCAAGGCAGGGTGACATGGCACTGGGGCAGCACTTCAAGGCAGCAGCCAGCAAAAGCAGCCAGAGCAAAAGGAGTGGGGGAGGGCAAGTCTCTTTTCCTCCTTTATATTTACACAGGCTACCCCCACCCCTACAGGGCCAGTGTAGCGCTCAAAAAATCTCCTAGCTGTCCTCTTGTACAGGATGGGAATGTTTACAAAGTAAGAACCCTGGCTCCCTGCTTAGTGTGTTAAACTTCTAAACTTCTCAAGCTGACACAATGTATCAACTATAACAGTACTCATTGTTAATTGATTCTAGGAAGTCTGATGCCAACTAAACTAGTTTTGGTTGGAAAGGGTAGTGAGTCTTGGTAAATTTGACAGTGACAAGTTTTGACTTAAACATTGAGTCCCAAACATGATGAGTACCAGGACAAAATTGTGACATCATGATATACTGAGTACCAATTTGATGACTTTCAAACAGTAGAGTACAAGTTATTACTGTACACTTACCATTAAGCAATGTTAACTTTATGTATTTTTTATTTATATTTTCTCATGTTTAAGAAGCTCCCTGCTATTCCCACTTGGCTTAAAATTTTTGTTCCAAATGGATGTTGGATTGTAACAAATGCTTTTTCTGCATTTATTGAGATGATTATAGTTTCCTTTTCAGCTTATTAATGTAAATTATGTGGTCTGAACTTTAAGATATTAAACCAACTTTCAAGGAATAAACCTCATTTGCTTATGATGTATTATCTTTCTTATATGTTGCTGAATGTGATTTGGTAGTTTTTTTGTCTTTTTTTTTAGAGTAAAATATATTTATTGAGAGAAAGAAAGCTTCTGTCTGAAGAGAGACAGAAGGGGACCCGAGCGGGTTACCCTTTTTTTGTCTTTTTGAGGCATGGTTTCCACTACAAAGTTGAGGCTGGCCTTGCACTCACTGTGTAACCCAGGCTGGCCTTGAACTTGCAGTGATCCTCCTGCCTCAGCTTCCCAAGTGCTGTGATTACTTGGTAAAATGTTGTTTAAAAAGTTTTCTACCTGGGGCTAGGAATTTAGCTCAGTGGCTTAAGCGCCTGCCTGGCGAGTGCGAGGTCGTGAGTTTGATCCCTGGTATCAAAAAAAAAAAAAAAAAAAAGTTTTCTACCTCTGTCTGTGAGAGATGTTGACTATAGTTTCTTTGTAATCCATCTGGTTTTGAGAGGAATACTGATCTCATACAATCAGTTTGAAAGTGTTCTCTTTTTCTCCATTTCTTGGGAAGAATTTTTATATAGTGATAAATATGTGATAGAATCCCCCAGGAAGCCATTTAGGCTCTGTGGGAGTGTTTTTAACTATACATTTAATTTCTTTATTAGATATAGGATACTTAGAGGTTGGGGGTGTGTGGTTCAGTGTTAGTGTTCACTTACCACACTGAAAGCCCAGAGTTCAATTTGCACTGCTTAATGAAATACACTACAAACAATTCTTTTTTTTTTTTTTTTTTTTGGTACCAGGGATCGAACTCACAACCTCGTGCTAGCCAGCCAGGCGCTTAAGCCACTGAGCTAAATCTCCAGCCCTCCCAGAGTTCAGTTTGAAGCACCCAAAATTTTTTTCAAAAAAGGCTGCTTGGATATAAGGCTATTTAAATTAAACCCCACCCCCACCCCCACCAGCCTTGAACTCACTGTGTATCTTAGTTTGTCCTCAAATTTACGGCAATCCTCCTGCCTCAGGCTCCTAAGTGTCCAGATTACAGACATGTGTCACCCTGCCAGGGTAAATATTTTTTAGTAAGCTTTGGTAACTTATATCTTAAGGAGTTTTTTTCTTTTAAGTGGTTGAATTTACTGGAATATAGTTGGTCAGTTCTGGTTGTGGATAATGGGTATGGGTAGCAACCCATTATCCACAGGTGAATAGCCTGGAAGGGATAAAAGGGAAAGGCAGCCTTCTCTGCTTTGCTGCCTTCTGCCTGCCTTGCTTTGCTGTGGACAGCTTCTCTTCTGTGATGTCCCTTTGCCTTGCAACTCTGCCTTGGAGCCAGCCAACTATGGACTGAAACCTCTACAAACTGTGACCTAAAATAAACCTTTCCTCCTTTAATTTTGGGTGTCAGGTATTTTGTCTGAGCAATGAAAAGAGTAACTAAGGTACTCATTTAGGACTTGAACTTGAAATCCTCCTGCCTTAGCCTCCCAAGTGCTAGGATTACAGGTGTATACCACTATGCCCAGCTAGGTATTGAGTTTCTTAAGAAAGAAGCTAAAGTTATTGTTTGTTTGTTTGTTTGTTTCTAATACAGACTTTTAAGTGTGGTAAACATCCACAAATTTTGATCTTTATTTTTATTCTTTTGAATATGCTTTGCAGTTCACTTTTGGGTCTTTTTTTGATGCTTGCAGTATTTCAAAATATTAAGTAGTTTCAAAATATTTGGGGATTTCTCAGATATCTTTTATTGATTTAATTAATTCCGTTGTAGTCAGAGAACATACCTCTTATGTGTTGAATTTTCTGACATGTATAAGACTATGGTCAGTCTTGGTAAATATTCCATATGCTTTTGGAAAGTATATATCCAACTGTTACTGAATGGAGTTTTTTGTCTGTAAATACTACTCAGATCAAGTTAATTGACAATGTGGTTGACATCTTTATATTCTTAATGCTTTTTCTACTTTTTCTATATATCATAAAGATGTTGTTTAAACCTGTAATTCAGATTTATCTGTTTTTCCTTGCATTTTTATTAGTCTTGGCTGTGTGTATGCTGAAGCTCTTTAAGTTTTTGGTATTGTTTCTGCAATCTATTTTATCTCATTTGATTACTCAAGTTTTCTGATGACTAGCCTTAGTCTTATTTTTCTTTTTAGTTTTTTATCTATACACTAACCTTTTCTGTTAATATATTCAATCTTTCCTGTAATTTCTCACTGTCTCTGTCTCTTTTTGTTTCTTTCTTTTTTTTCAGGCTGGCCTCAAACTTGAGGCAATCCTCCTGTCTGTCAGCCTCCCAAGTGCTGGGATTCCAGTCATGTGCCACCTTATCATTCTTGAATTTTGTGCTAGGATGTGGCTAAGTTACTTGGACACAGATCCTTTGAGGTCTTTCTTTTAGCTTTGTTATTTGGGACCAAAACAATATTTAGTGTACAGCTGATTTTATTTCACTACTAAAAAAACATTCTTCTAAGTACTATACTTCATGCTCCATGAGTTATTATGTTTTCCACTCTGGCTGCTGGAAGCAAGTACTATTCCTGGCTCTTTGTAAGCTCCAGGTGTTTCTGCCAGTCATTTTGAGTGACTCTTTCCCTAACCTCAGGTAATTTCTTCTGCATGTGGTACTTGTGTTAGTTTTCTAATGCTGCTGTAACAACCACAAGTTTAGTGGTTTAAACAACAAAAATTTATCTTGTTTATTGATTGTGATACTGGGGCTTGAACTCAGTCCTTTGCACTGAACTACATCCCTAGTCCTAGTAAAATAACTTTATTTTGAGGCAGTCTCATTATATGGCTAAATTGCTAGGCTGGGCTCGAACTTGAGATTCTTCTGCCTCAGCCTCCCATAGTACTGAGATTATAGGTATGTGCCAACATGCCCAGTTTATTTTAAAGTTCTTCAAGTCAGAAGTCTGACATGGATCTTACTAGGTTAAAATTCAGATCTTGACAGGGCTGCATTCCTTTCTGCTGGCCTGGGGAGGATCTATTTCCTATTTTCAGATTGTTGGCAGAACTTGGTTCTTTGGATCTGTAGAAGTGATGTCCCAATTTTTTTTCCATCTATGAACTGATGGCCATTCCAGCTGCTGTAGCTACCCCAGTCTTTGTTTCAGAACCTTCTTACTCTATCTTCAAAACCTGAGGTGATGGGTTTCTCATGCTTCACATTTCTTCTTCTTCCCTCTTTTCTGTGACCCAGCTGGGAAAAGTTTTCTGCTTTTAAAGTCTCATGGATTAGGTTAATCTTATCCTCATGATCCAGGATAAATTTTTCATCTTAGGTCTGAACTTTAATCTCATCAGCTAAGTCCTTTTTGCCATATAAGGGACAATGCATGTACAACAATTTTGGGTATTAAGACATAGACATCTTTGGGGCCATTATTCTGCCACTCCAGTGCTGATTAAAATTCAATGAAGCCTTGGTGGCACACTCCTGTTATCCTAATACTCAGGAGGCTGAGGTAGGAGGTTTGCCACAAGTTCAAGGCCAGCCTGGACTACATAGTGAAATCCTGTCTCAAAAAACAAATAACTGTTAGAAATTTGGGCATTGTACCCAGTGCTGATTCCATAATGTCATGATGTGAAGTCCAGCAAAACTATCACTTTTTGTTCAAAGTGATCTTAGCTTGCTTTGCCTTGTCTAAGTTCAACACACATGAAGGTATGGACAGCTGTTTTGAGGAGAATGCAAGACATTATGACAGCCATTCACGGCTTCCCTAATGTCTGGTCTTGAAGACCTGTAATGC